>NTHP01001108.1:14032-25790 GCA_003416845.1 Oplegnathus fasciatus | reverse complement strand
TGACCTGTGTCACTGCTGCAATAACTCAAATTCAAATCTAAATTGTATTATTTTTCTCCTCCACACAGTATGTTCCTCTGGTATGTATATCTCCAGTTTGTCACTCAGAACAATATGGTAAGTACAATACAAAACATATGCGTTAAGATTTACTCTTGAGATGCCAAAAGAGTGAGATCATTAATCAATATTAACACCTTTTAACCTTTTCACTTTAACTTCTTTAGTGTCATTTTTCACGTCTGTAACTTGATTTTGGACGGTTGGCAGTTACATAATGATCTCAGTTAGATGTAAAGAAGAAGAAGTTTAAAGATGGTCATTTGTTGCAAACATGAAACCAAATTCCTGCAGGTCTGACCAGTGTCTTTAAATTATGTAAGAAGACATCATTTAAGGACATCGTACAAAGGCTTATAGAAATGTGGTCGAACAATATCTTTAAATTATGTTTTCTAATGATGCAAGTAAAAAACAGATGTTTGAGTCTTCATTAACGCTCGTCGTATCAAGTGTCTTATATTCAGATAAAATCCAGATGCAATTTAATACACTTTTGTTTACACTTCGCCCCATCTGTCTCTCTTAGCCAAATCACAGATCTGATTTCATCGGTCTCTCTTGTAAATGGGGTATTTGTAAACTCTGGTAACTTAATTGGAATTAAACAAAAAAGGTTCAGTGGGTTTGAACAGTGTTTGACCAAACAATATTCGTTTGTAAAGATGGAGCCACTGGAGGAACATCAGGGTGGGTGAGGTTAGAAGAAAGTACAAAAGTACATTTGTGGTAACAATTTCAAGGAGGATTCAAAGATGTTTCAGACTGAACTTCAAGTGAAATTTCAACTAGCTTTAATAATGTGTCTCTGGAGCATCTGTTGATTCACTATAAATCACCTTGAAGATTTATGGGTGTTTGCTTCTGTTGGCGTCTTTCCAATGATTTTGAACACAACTTTGGAACCTGTGCTAAGTCTGAACACAACTTTCCAGTTTGGGGGTTTTGAGTTGTATTTGTACAGTAGTGTGACTTTATTCTCCACTTTTCTCAACATTAACTTCCCAAGGTCAATCAGAGTGCCCGGCTTACCCCACCGAGCTGGTGTTTGGTCTGGACATGTCCGAGGACGTGACCCCGGCAGCCTTCGAGAGGCAGCGCTCTGCCCTCCTCTCCCTGCTGGAGGACATCACCATTGCTGAGAGCAACTGTCCAACAGGCGCCCGCGTCGCTGTGGTGGGTTACAGCGCCTACACCAAGTACCTGATCCGCTTCCACGACTTCCGCCACAAGAAACAGCTGATCGAATCTGTGAAGAACATCGCCCTGGAGAGGACGTCCAGCCGGCGCCAACTGGGGTCCGCCATGCGCTTTGTTTGTCAAAACGTCTTCAAACGCATTCGTGCAGGAGTCATGATGAGGAAGGTGGCTGTCTTTTTCTCCAATGGGGCGTCACCAGACATTTCCGACATAGTTACCGCCACGATGGAATACCGGGCCCGTAACATCTTCCCGGCAGTCATCTCTCTGCGTAACGCTCCAGCTATTGAGCGAGCATTGGAGGTGGGTTTGGGAGGCTGGGACACATTTTTGTTCTCTTAGTGGCCTCAGCACAATCACATCCAAACTAGACGAGACTGATCACTTCAAACTGACTTCTGACCCAGACACACAATATTTTTGCCCTTCAAGATGGTCACTTTGTTAGATTAGAAGATCATACACTCTTGGCTGAGAGACATTGCAAATCACATGTTGGTCGTTGAACTTTGGCTTGCTGCATTGTTCGTCTTCCACTATGACACAGTACACGGAATAAAGTGAGCAATTGTTGCACTCACTGCTTATATTCATTACCGACACCCCACGTCTGTCGGGTCAGACCATTATTGGGCTGATATCATGTAGTCTGATCCTGATCCTTAAGTGTTTCACTTTGGATTTGGTATTTACTGTATGTCAGAAGAACACATGGTCAGTAAAATAGTTTTCCCTGAAGGTTTTTATTCACAGTTGACATCCGGACATGGACTGTTTCAAATCCCTGTGCTCCCCACCTTTGACACATCACCACCTCCCCATTCAGAGTCATACCAATATCCTGATAACATTTTTGTCGGCAGATAGCTCAAATTTAGTGCAGGAAAGGGAGTTTTTTTGGAGCTCTTTTGGCCTTCAAAAACACATGAATTAATTCCAACTCCCTTTGCACTTTTAAGTTATGATCACATTTCTCATCTGGTGTTAGGAATTTGTCTTTAGCATTACGTGCTTGAAAAATGATACTGTGGCTGTCAGTTAAATCATTATCTTGGACTTTTTGGTCTGAAGATGGACAAGATGTCAGTTGTAGTTTTTCCCAAGATTTTTCATTGCTGCTTGTCATCTTATCAACACTGCCACTGAAGAAATATTCTTTTTGGCAAGAATGAATTGAGCGATAAATAATGAAAGCTGCTGTTTCATCTCAGGTTGACGACACAAGAAACTCCATCTTCACAGTGCTGGGGAGGGACATGGCTGCTGATCTGCAGAAGGTCAAGATCTGTGCAGTCTGTTATGGTAAGCACTGAACCTCACGCTTGGATTAACATTTAATATAAACCATTAGTAATGTTATCAAAATTGTGATTCATTTTTCATTTTTGCTTGCTTGGCTTTTGTAGGTTATACTAACAAATTGATTAAAGTATGAGATTTAATTGAAAAGAAGGCTGAGCCCTGACATTCTGCCCAGAAAACTTATGTTGGCATGAGTTAGGGTTGAAATGTAGATATCGAAAGCTTCCCACGTCACAATGACTGTCCTGTACAACACACGTATCCCAGACCAAACCAACCCGCCTGTCGATATAGGCCTACTGCTCCATTTTACCTTCACTCATGAGCAAGACCTAAAGATACTTTAAGTCCTTCACTTGGGGCAGCTAATTCCCCACCTGAAGGGGGCACCATTCTGGCTGAGTACCATGGTCTCAGACCTGAAGATGCTGACTCTAATTGGGGTCAGTATGCTTTGAAGGAAGTGCTTGTTGGATCATCACACGCCATTTGAAACCTTCACACCTGCATCTTTCAGAATTAGAGCAGCAGGGTCTGACAACTTTCTGAAATCGACAATTTTAACAAGTATGCCACAGTGTTTGACCAGGTTACAAAGGTGATAAAGCAAGCAGGGTTTGAACTCTCTTTTTCATCCTTAGCCTACTATTCCCATCAACAACCGAATGCAGCACCATTAATGTCTTCAAGCAGAGCCTGTCTGACAGTGTGCACTGTTATCCCCATATTTAAATGAGTATTGCATCTCAGCTTTTCACCCCTCCTTTGACTGTGGCAGTAGACATGGTCAGACTACAAACTATTTTGTTTCAAGCATACCCTGGCCTTAATCCCAACCATTTGCCCCAGTGCATTCTAGAGATCTGGTTTGAGACATATTCCCTTCAACTGCGCCTTGAGATTCTGTCCAAGAAAATTAAAAACTCAGTTGGTGACAACGAACGCCCTTGGCCCGAGCCCTGTCGAGAAATGCACTCGGCGTACTGCTGAGAGTATAGATACTTATACTGTGGCTCGGATGGCTCATAACAATGGCTGTAGCACTCCTGCTGGAGCATCCACAAAACACCCCAAGGAAGACCGTCATGATCCACCCCTAAGTCTGAAAAATACATGTACACTGAAGGAGCAAATGCCCATCGCCCGTCCAATATCCTTGTAGAAGTAAGGAACTTTTCTACGACTGTTTTACAACAAAGACAGTCTCTGCATTGCTTTTTGGAAACCCAAGGTTCCACAATTGGCTTGAGTCTTCTTTTCAGCAACCCAGCATAAGCTTTCCTGAGAAACTTAGAAGTGTGATACCCCAATAATCGGAGCATGTGACATTGAAAAGTTATATCCAGAGCCTTCTGTATCTCAGGGTGATTCTCAGCTTGTTAACTACCTCAGTGACCTCCACCAGATAGATGGACAAGGCTTCCCCCAACTTTTCTGACTCAGAGAGCATGTTGTTTTGGATCAGGAGTTCCTCATAGTCGTAACAAATTTATGCTTTAAACTGTTATGTTAAGAAGACAAGGCAGGTTTAGTGAGTATTTTCAACGCTACATTTTTGGTACTATCATAAATATTTAACTTAGGGATAGATAAGTGCAGTCACATCAGGAGCCACTTTCTAACCAAGCAAGTTGGCCTCACAATGATTGCTCTGTTCGCTCTTCAGACCCCTGTAGGCGTCCAGATGAGTGCAACTTCATCCAGGATACCCCGAAGCCTCAGGAGGTGGACTTGGACCTGGTCATGGTGGTGGACAGCTCCAGGGAGATGCAGGCTGACGAGTACACCGGCATCCAGCAGCTGTTGGGTTCTGTGGTGGAACAGCTGGCCGTGAGCCCGCAGCCCCGCAGGGCCGGCAACAAGGCCCGGGTGGCTGTAGTCCAGCAGAGCGGCACTCAGGCTATCAAGGCAGAGTTTGACCTGCAGACCTACCAGAACCACAACCTGATGAGGAGGCACCTAATCCAGAACATGCAGCAGCAGAGCGGCTCCTCTGCGCTGGGACGGACGCTGGAGTTCTCCCTGAAGGAGGTGCTCCTGAAGGCCAGCCAGCCCCGCAGGAGGAGGGCGCTGCTGACTGTGGTGGGCACCCAGACGGCTTACGAGGACCGAGCCAGGCT
The DNA here is from genome assembly GCA_003416845.1 of Oplegnathus fasciatus. NCBI lineage: Eukaryota > Metazoa > Chordata > Actinopteri > Centrarchiformes > Oplegnathidae > Oplegnathus > Oplegnathus fasciatus. The sequence continues at coordinate 21,108 of NTHP01001108.1, read as the reverse complement.
GCATTACATCTCCCAGAAGGCCAAGTGTGAGGGTGTGGCGCTGTTTGTGGTGACGGTCGGCGAGCGCTACAACCGGACGCAGGTGGAGGAGCTGGCCAGTCTGCCTGTACAGCAGCACCTGATCCACGTCAGCAGGCTGAAGGCCGACGAGCAGGGCTACGCCCAGCGCTTCTTCAGAGTCTTCCTCTCCGCCCTCAACAGTAAGACTCAGACTCTACATTGAGTTAGATGAATACTTTGTCATCAGTTCAGATTCATGTTCAACTATAAATACATTTCTTCTAATTGTTTCTAAACAACAAGAAGCATGAATGTATTTGTACTGTGTTTATTTCAGAGGGATTGAACTCGTATCCTCCTCCTACACTAAAACAGACCTGCAACCAGCTGACAGACCAAGATGAAGCACAAATATTCTTAAATGGGTAACTCGCACTTTCTAAATGGAAGATATTAACAAAGCATCTGTCAACACAAACGTAACATTTACACATTGTTGGCCAAAAAAGATGAGCAGAAATAACAGGTCTGTAAAGGTAACTGCATGACTGTATAATTGGAAACAAAAAACAGATAATGAGCTTGTTGGATTCAAAGTCAACACACTGTTTCAGCTACTACTTTACTGTTATGATGTAATCCTGCTCTGTGATTCACCAACTGATCCTGATATACAAGCTCAGGTTAGAGAGAACATCCCAGTCTTTCATGGGAAGATAAAGGCAGTGATGAAGATGTCTGTTGGAATTTTGCTCCAGATAAGAGCAGGAATCTGGGAAATTTTCATCTGGTGATTTGCAGGTCAAATGACATCTAGAACTTAAGGTTACAAGTTGACTACGTTTGTTTGAAAAGAGTAATTTTTTTAGATAGAAATAGAAAAATAGATCATTTTAGAAATACTGAGGTCATGAGTCCAAATTCCTCCAGTGCAAATTCTAGCCACCAAAACAGTTTTCCAACAGTTACCATATTTCTGATAATAGAAATGTTTTCACATTTTATTAATTTAGCTGTTAAGTTATATTCTCTGAGATATATCTATCTTTTTTGCCTAAAACAAATTTAAATATACTGAGTTATAAAAATATCAGAATGTGTAATTTATGTGTAATTGTAGAATATGAACTCTCTGCATTTTTGGAAACAATACTGAGGACGTGACCCACACTACAAACTGAAATCTGATCTGTGGAATGCTGCTCAAACTATTATATGTAAACCAAACATCCAGGCACGCTCAAACTGGGCTAAATTTATTCCTTCAGTCTATTTTTAGTAAACATGGTAGTTATAAACGGATAAAATAGATAAAATATTCGGATGAAATAGTTCTGGAAAATGATGGTCATTTTTTACGCAGATTTAAAAAAAACTAAAAAAAGCTATCAGTCTCAATCCATTTAAGCGTAAAAGTTCATATTGTTTCCGTTTTTGTTGTTATTTTAGTCACTGTTTTTGGATTTATGTTAGTCAGCTTGTGTCATGCACTTAAAGTTATAAACTACAGTTTATTCCAGCTTGGATTCTCCCTACTTAATGAGTTTGGCTAACTGGGGGATTTGTTTTTAACCCTTTCGGTTGTTTAGATGTTGCTGTACTCCTGCATCTCAGTAATTACCTTGGTGAGAACAATGTTATCACAACTGACAGGTTCGCAGTGATACTAAAGCAGTAATCTTTTTTTTTTTTTTTTGATTATTTCTTTTTTGCCACTTTGGGGCAGCAAAACAAGCTGTAAATAAAACATCTGACATCTTATCACCTTTAAAAGTAGTTGAAGCTAACGTGTTAGCAAAAAGCTGCCTTCTTCCACAACCAGCAGTTACCGAACAGCATGATCATTCATTTGACGTGTTTGTGTCACCTGATGAATGTGAGTCCAATATTCTCTCTCTTTTAACACTGTGTCTGTCTGCTGTTTGCTGCTGAGCATGTAGTGTACAGTGGGTTTATCANCAACCTGATGAGGAGGCACCTAATCCAGAACATGCAGCAGCAGAGCGGCTCCTCTGCGCTGGGACGGACGCTGGAGTTCTCCCTGAAGGAGGTGCTCCTGAAGGCCAGCCAGCCCCGCAGGAGGAGGGCGCTGCTGACTGTGGTGGGCACCCAGACGGCTTACGAGGACCGAGCCAGGCTGCATTACATCTCCCAGAAGGCCAAGTGTGAGGGTGTGGCGCTGTTTGTGGTGACGGTCGGTGAGCGCTACAACCGGACGCAGGTGGAGGAGCTGGCTAGTCTGCCTGTACAGCAGCACCTGATCCACGTCAGCAGGTTGAAGGCCGACGAGCAGGGCTACGCCCAGCGCTTCTTCAGGGTCTTCCTCTCTGCCCTCAACAGTAAGACTCAGACTCTACACTGAGTTAGATGAATAGTTTGTTATTAGTTCAGATTCATGTTCAACTATAAATACATTTCTTCTTATTGTTTCTAAACAACAAGAAGCATGAATGTATTTGTACTGTGTTTATTTCAGAGGGAATGAACTCGTATCCTCCTCCCTCATTAAAACAGACCTGCAACCGGCTGACAGACCAAGACGAAGCACAAATATTCTTCAACAGGTAACTCGCACTTTCCAAAGATTTACACACAACCTAAGAAGGAACAAATGGAAGCTATTAACAAAGCATCTGTCAACACAAACATAACATTTACACATTGTTGGCCAAAAAAGATGAGCAGAAATAACAGGTCTGTAAAGGTAACTGCATGACTGTATAATTGGAGACAAAAAACAGATAATGAGCTTGTTGGATTCAAAGTCAACACACTGTTTCAGCTATTACTTTACTGTTATGTAATCCTACTCTGTGATTCACCACTGATTCTGAAATACAAGCTCAGGTTAGAGAGAACATCCCAGTCTTTCATGGGAAGATAAAGGCAGTGATGAAGATGAATTTTGCTCCATATAAGAGCAGGAATCTGGGAAATTTTCATCTGGCGATTTACAGGTCAAACGACATCTAGAATTTAAGGTTAAAAGTTGACTATGTTTGAAAAGAGACAATTTTTTAAATGTCATAGATCACATATAACCTGTGTTTGAACTTGTTTTTCAGTGTAAAACATTTTAGAAATACTGAGTGTTATGTGTATATATATATATATATATATATATATATATATATATATATACAGTGTGGAGTGTTGTGGGGCCTGGTAGTGTTGGGGGCCTGGTCTTGCCGCATATGAGACAGGCGTCACAGTCCCTGATGAGGGCCTCTATGTCCGTCGATACCTGGCCACCATACCAAGTCCCGGCACCTCTGTTTGACGATACCCAGGTGGCCCTCCTGCAAGAGCACCTGTCCACGGAGGGAGGTGGGGATCACTGTGCAAAGGCCATGGGCCACGCAAGTGTCATTCCAGCACAACAACTCCTCTCTGACCCTGGAATAGGGTGTGAGTTCCTGAGGCACCTTAGCCTTCCCTGATGTAGGTCCCCAGCGGGTGGAGGACAAGGTCTGATGCTGAGGCATTTTGGAGATGGCTGCCTGCAGTGGAGAATGAAGGATTTGTACTAGCTCATGCTCTGTTTGATCACTCTCAAGATCAGGTGTGTGGGTCACTGCCGGACTACGGATGGAGCGAGATAGCAGGTCTACCACGACGTTGTCTCGTCCGCGTGTAAACTGGCATTCTGACCATCGATGGAGGCGAAGTGGCATATGTCCGGTGCCCGATGTAGCCAGCAGAGAGGGGCTGGTAATCGGTCCTGATAGTGTACTCCCATCTATACAGATACGAATGCCGCCTCTCACATGCCCAGACACATGCTAAGGCCTCCCTCTCTCCCACTGAGTAGTGTTGCTCTGTAGGACTAAGGGCCCTTGAGGCAAAAGCAATGTGATGTTCCACTCCATCCTGTATTTGGGAGAAGACAGCTCCCACGGCCGCAGCAGAGGCATGTAACGGTGGTGTCGCTGGCAAAATCGAAGTGGGTAGGTGGAGAGGTGAGCTGAGTCTTCAGGAAGCACACCGTCTCTGAGCACTCGGGTGTCCAAACCCAGGGGTGCAGTGGTGGCTGAGTACTGTGGAAGGAAGCGGAGGTAGTATGCTGTCATGCCCAGGAAGGAGGCGACAGGGCGGCAGATGGGGGCTCTGGTAGTCTGTGGATTGCTTCTGTGTTGGAGTGGCGTGGGGAGATGCCCTCGGCTGAGAGATGGAAACCTTCTCACCGTTGAGTATAAGGTGGTGTTTGGCCAGCGTGTCCACCTTGTGGAGCCATGCGTCGTGGGCCTCGAGGGTGGAGCCATGGACCACTATGTCGTCTAGATAAATGGTGAGCCCTGGGATCCCTGTGAGGATGAACACCATTATATTCTGGAAACAACTGGGGACAGAGCTCAACCCAAATGCCATGTGCATGTAGCAGAAGATCCCAGCATGAGTGATGAAGGCAGTGAGGTTGCGACTGCAGGAGTGCAGGGGAACTTGGAGGTAACCCTGGTGAAGATTCAACTTGCTGGAGCCATGAAACAGGGCGGTGAGCTCCTTAGTGGTGGGGAGGGGGTATTTGTCTGGTATGATAGCCTTGTTGACTGCGCACAGGTCTGTGCAAAGCTGTAGACGTCCCGACTTTACCTTGGCTGGTACTATGTTGGAGATCCATGGTGATGCATTGATGGGCTCGATGATACCCTCCTCCTGGAGGCGCTGCAACTCCGCCGACACCTTGTCACACAGAAAGAGGGGGATGCGGCATAGCAGTTGTATGACTGGCTTGATCAGGGGGTGGTGAGCGAAAGAAGTAAAGCGAGACCATCAGATAATGCTGGCCATTTGTGCCGAATCAGGGTGGTCATGGTCATAATCACTACTATTACTATTACTATTACTTTTGTTGGTGTGTTCTATGAGCTGATCCCTTATCATTTTGTCATGGAGAGCCCCAAATTTGCACAAGCTTGCAGGGCCCCGTAAATCAGCCACATACTGGTGCACTGTCTCTCCTGATAATTAGTGCCTCTGGTGAAACTGCAGCCGCTGTAGTAAAGCACCAAGTGTCCTGCCAGCAAGGTAACGGCATTGCTGTATTGCAGCGCAGATCCAAGCGTTCCAAAAACGGCAAAAATGCCCAGGCAGCATTTCAGGATAGCTGTTTTTCTTGCATCGCTCAGGTCTGCAATTCCCAGTGCAGTTATGTATGTTTCAAACGATTCTATCCATCTATTCCACGGCACCGGAGGCTCACCCGGTAGAGCGAGGAAGGGAGAGGGAGGTGTGAGGGCAAATTCAGCCATCCTTGTCGCCAAATGTTATGGTTACAGCAGTACAACTCTTAGTGTAACAACATAGGTGACTTTTACTATCCTGTTACCGCTCCAACCTCGTACACGTGAACTCCCAGAAAGCGCATGTTATGGCCGACAACTATTAACATGTGTCGTAAAATAGTCGTATTTCAACAATGCAGTCTTACATCATGTGACTGGGCGAACCCCAGTCGATGGATATAACACTGAGGTCATGGGTCCAAATTCCTCCAGTGCAAACTCCAGTTGCAAGTTACCAAAACAGTCTGCGAACATTCCTGATAATAAAAATGTTTTCACATTTTATTAATTTAGCTGTTAAGTTATATTAGTTATAAAAAATACCATAATCTGCCTAAAAATCTACCATGTGTAATTGTAGAATATGAAATCTCTGCATTTTTGGAAACAATACTGAGGACGTGACCCCCAGTACAAACTGAAATCTGATCTGTGAAATGCTGCTTAAACTATTATATGTAAACCAAACATCCAGGCATGCTCAGACTGGGCTAGATTTATTCCTTCAGTCTATTTTTAGTAAACATGGTAGTTATAAAGGGATAAAATACATCAAATATACGGATGAAATAGTTCTGGAAAATGATGCCCGTTTTTTATGCAGATTTTAAAAAATCTTAGAAGGCTAAGTGTAAAAGTTCATATTTATCTGTTTTGTTATTATTTTAGTCACTGTTTTTGGATTTATGTTAGTCAGCTTGTGTCATGCACTTAAAGTCATAAACTACAGTTTATTCTAGCTTGGATTCTCCCTACCTAATGAGTTTGGCTAACTGGGGGATTTGTTTTTAACCCTTTTGGTTGTCTTTGTTGAGATGTTGCCGTGCTCCTACATCTCAGTAATTACCTTGGTGAGTACCATGTTATCATAACTGACAGAACCAATGGCTGGAGCAACAAAATTAAAACCTTGTATTAAAAACATTAAAATCCTTTAATGTTAACTTACCTCTGACCTGTACCATCTTTCTCTTTTTAAAACATTCTTATGACAATACTCTTGATTTTTTTTTTTTTAAAGCAGCTCAATGCAAGCAGGTCAAATCTTTTCATTTTGTGTTGATTTTGGCGGTCCCTGTGGACAAAGGCGGTAGTGTTTCACCTCACGTTAGGTTACATGTTCCCTCCATTTCACTCCCCGCTGCAAGGAGACCATTTCTCCGGGAGGAGAGTGGGCGGCAGCTCCGGAGACGGACCTTCAGTTAGCAGCTGAAGCAACTGGAATTCAGCCAGAGCAAACCCCAGCACTGTTTCGTCTGATATCGCGGAAAAATCCAACCCGGTGGCAGGCATTAAGAATACCTATCAGAAACTAATAGAAATAGCCAATCTTCTCGCTGTTGGTCTCGTTCGCTTATGTAGGTCATATAGAGGCATCGGTATTACATTGAGACTGTTTCATAACCAGTTAAAAACTCCATAGACTACTTTTAAGAATTANTACAGATGAATATGTCTGTGGAAGAATGCAACCATGAATGACAAAAACACTTCAGATTATCAGCAGAATGTGACTGACTGACTTTTACATACTGTGTGTTATTCAGAAGAATATGACCATCAACCAATGAGTTTTGGCTGCTGTGTGTCCAGTCAGGAGTCAGCAGAGCCGCAGGGGGATTTGTTTATGGAGGAGGTGGAGGAGGAGTATCGGGAGCAGACGGGAGGAAAGACTCAGACTACACAGCTGGATGTCATCGACACTTTGACCATAGGGGACGCCCAGAGTTCACTGTCAGGAGCTGACCTGAACGGTAGCCCACACACCACTTTATACACACAAACACACACTGT
>NTHP01001107.1:15529-26401 GCA_003416845.1 Oplegnathus fasciatus | reverse complement strand
TAACAGCAGATGGGTTTTCCTTTCTGCAGCACTTTACGAGTTCCTGGAGGACAGCTGTCAGTGCACACTGACACAGGCACCTGCCACATACACACAAACAACTCACACATATTCAGGTGTGTTACATAGCTCTTAGAATTAAAGGATAGGTTCACATTTTTTGAAGTCTGTCGAACTGTGTATTGAAAGTCTTATCGGCCACTATAACTATTCATCCTGTTCATCTCATTTTAGCTTCAGCTGATTTTCTGGATGCATTTACACAAAACGAGCACTGTGAATTTTGTCCCCCAGCAGTTACATTGAAATAAAGTGGTTATCTTCCAAAGTTACAGTTGTTATAGTCCAAACAACCTCTTCTCAGAATTTTCAGCAAGAGAACACTTTCATGAAAGATATAAAGGGTGAATTTCACACTAAAAATACTGTAACTTTAGAAGATAACCACTTGATTTGTCTTGGACTGCTGAAGTCTAATTATCTTAGAAGAATGAAATTGAAGAATGAATGACTTTTGATCCCAACAGTGAAATTTGTACCCTATCTCTTATACTGGAATTGTATTAGAAATGGACGTCTTCACGGCCAGTATTCACAAGAGGTACAATTATAGCAACCAAAAACTCTTTTAATGTGCACATATCGTACTCTTTAAGATCACCAAATCTGAAATTTTAAAATCTTAAATTATTGCTTTTGGGCTCCTTACTTCTGTGCCACCCTCCACCCAGGTGAGGTTCCTGTTGATACGGAACTCCTGGCTCACCGGCAGTGATGCATCGTATTGCCCTACTGTCACCAACTCAATTCTGCCACTCTCACTTTTTTGCCAGTTAACCAGCTCGTATCTGGCCACAGGATCCCCGTTGGCATCAAATGACACATCATGACCATTTTGGGAAAAATTTACTTTCTTCAGCTGACTAAGAACCTGTGAGGATGAGGTAAAGAAAGACAGTGGGGGTGATAAAGGAAATAAGGTCAAACAAAAAGAATGTTACATTTAAGATAAGGTACATTACAGGTGAAAAAAGCAATTGGGGTTTCACTTATTAATTTCGACTGACCTGTTTCGACTCTATCCTGGTGAATTTGTCACAGTGAGTTGTAGAATTTGTTTTCTGACACACTGCATTATGAATGGCATGTGCTATTGCATAAACAGCCTTGTACACCATGTTNGAATCCGACCGGACAGCACCTATCCAAGTCCAGCCAAAGTGTTTTACCAGCTTGGCCAGCGCGTCAGCTTGGAACTGGTCACTGGGGATTGTTCTGAAGAAACTCGGGTACTGCTGCTTATCGGAGAGGCATGCACAAGTAGCAAAGTAGCTCACCTAAAGAAAAACAACAGTCTAATTATCTAACGGGATTGTCGTAAAACCATCACTGGCTTCATATTAAACACATAGTTTGTCAGAAATTTAAGATATTTAGCCTACTTGAGGAATGTTAAAGGACCCGATGATGCGCGACATGCTGATGGATCGCGTGGACCCAGACCCACCAACGACAGCCACCACCATACCAGATTGCGAGCAATTGTCACTGGTGTAAAATACCGGTTGACCACCATTTGANACAATTTTAACAGAAATACATAATAAAGGAGAACTGCAATTTATAGTGTTGGACAATAACTTAATAGCTGTACTGCAGCTGGGAAACAAATATGTAAAGAGTTGCCTGACAACCAACAGTCAAGACACAGGATTAGATATCAGTCCAAAATTCACAGTCTTAAGTCTTCATTTGTTTCATCCTGTTAAATATTCACAAAACTGGTGTTAATCACATGTATATTTCCAGTTAAGACATAAAAAAATGCTTCTTTTCTATATAGCCTCACTCTACTATTTTTACTTAAATATAATAACTGCAATTTATATAGCTATATACTGATTTGGTTTTTGAGTTTGCATTACTACACAACATCTTTGCAACACTATTGTAAGCACATCATACAAATCAAAACATTTCTATCCCCACACAGTCTAATATCCTCTGATCCCCCAGTTCTCCCTCTTACTAACCTCCCTGTGCACCTTAGTGGCTCAGGAATGCTGGTGTAGTTATGCTCGACTGTGTGCAGGTAGCTGTGTATGGAGAAAACACCGCCCATCACATAGTCACCATCCATTGAGAATGCAGGTAGATGAGCGGTACCCTGGAGCTTACATTTCACAGATGAGGCCTCAGTGCTGAGCCCAGCACCAGTCCTACCCTGGGAAAGCCCAGCCCTTTGTTTCAGACCAGCCCCAGAACCATTCAAGGCAAGAGCTGTGTTCAGCTCACACAAACCCAGAGACAGGATCAGGCCAATAAAGAGAGCTGAGATCTCCATCCCTCGAGTGTCTGCATGGGCATACTGTGTGTTTTCACTGGTTTATGTAGATTCAGATTCAGACAAAAGCTTCCCTCCTTCTACTGTACGTCAGCTTACTATACATCAGAGAGAGGCTACCCTCACCCCATGGTCTTTGATAAACCCTTGTCCAAGTCTTTTCTATGGACTGCATGCACAATATAATCTCCATCACAATTAGTGTCCCTGTATCTTTTCTCCTTTTGTAAAGTTATCATTGTAAACACCAGATATCTTCCTAATTTGGCCATACCCTTACACCTTTATTGCTTTGTTTCAGCTCATATTACAGTTAAACCTAACAAATATACACCTTTAATGGGTTGTTTGTATGGTTTAATCCCCTGTGAAATAAATCATAAGATTTTTGTTCCACTATGATATATTTTGAAATAATATTCACTAAAATCTATAATGCTATTAGAAAACTGTCCTGTGAGTTCCCTTTTAAAGTTCAGCTGCTCTATAATCAACTGGTGCACTCCATGGAGTCTGACAAAAATGTTAAGATAAATATCTATATTAGTTCATGTTCAAGTTCGATTTTCTTTTTATTCATATGGTGTGAGCATTGATGGAGGGAGCCTGAGAATTAAGAATTCCATTGCCAATGACTGCTTCACTACAATTGTTGTGCATATGACAATAAAAGAACTTGAACTTAAACTTATTGTCCTGGCACCAAGACATCATGGCTGTGACCTCTCTGTCGTCGCCGCTGATCAGGCCAATGACGGTCATGTTGTCAGCAACCTGCCCTGAGGGCCACCGGTGTTGAAAGTCAGGGCGGAGAATGTGGTGCTGCCTATCTGCACAGCCTAGGGTCTGCCAGTCAGGAAGTTGAGGATCTAGTCACATAGGGTGGTGCTGAGTCCCAGATCTGTGAGCTTGATGACAAGCTTGGAGCAGCACAAGCATGTTTCTTTTCATTGTCTGACTTGCCTCTTTCAGTTTCACAGGATGACCTGAGGGTGGAGCAAGGGTCCAATCCTTTATTTAAAGGTCTACTTGAGCAGGTGCTGCCTGGTGAGGAGGTCAAAAATCGCTCTCATGGCTACTTCATGCACAAGGGTATACTGTTGAGGAAGTGGGTTCTACATGAACAAAGGTTCAGTGGGCGTCCAATTTTTCAGATTATTTTGCCATCTAAATTCCATGGGTCTGCTTTAAAAAATGCACATGTACAATTGGGACACTCTGGGGTCCAGAAAACCTAGAATTGCATCTTAAGGCATTTCTTTTGACCACAGTTAAAACGCCCTGTTGCTGCATTCATGAAAACATGCCACACATGTCAGTTGACTGTGAGGAAAAGTCAACAGTGTCAAAATCATAGATTAAACAGACGGTCTTCATTCCTCCAGTCATACTGGATAGATGTTGGATAGTGGCTTGCATTGAAAGGTTAAGACAGTGTGATGGCGGGTGCATTGTCTAGAGCTCACTGCCAACAGAAGTGGTTGTTACCTTGTCTTTAATTCTGCCTATGTTTTTTCCTTGTGCTTCAGTACATCTCTCTTAAATTGCTTCCCATGGTACCAGGTTGCTGAGGGGGAACATGGGGTGCTTTGTTATTGCGGAGGTGGATGAAGCGGACATCAGGTGACTCTCTACAGTTTAAAGTTTGCTAAATTTCCAGATGTATTTAACAATATGGTTCATTGTTTCAACATATTTGTGTAGTTGTATATTTTGCACATTCATGCTATAGCTTCGTTCCGGGGTTTCCCCTTGGGACCGCGTTTTCAAGGGGGGTGGGGGGGCCTGTAGGATTGTGTCTTGCCCTGGGCTGCTGCTTGTGTTTGTCTCCCTTCAGGTCCTGGTGGGCGGGGTTTGAGTTAGTGCAACTGGCCAGTCCACCCGGATTGCATTCAGGATCAGCCACCACCATTCTTGCCCTCTCTCTCACTACATCACTGACTCTCCCCCTTACACGACATGGTTTCTTTTGTTTGGTTTAGTTGTTCTCTATATTTTACACCCTCCAACACTACACTTTCACACAGCCACTCACCAACACTACTGATTCACTGCCCATTTTGTACATTTACTTAATATTTTCAGCGTTAATTTCTGTCAGATATGATTGTTTGTTTTCCTAGTACAACAGTGTGCATTTTCCTTCCTTTTGTTTTCGTGACACTGGATTCTGACCTAACAGTGATACTGAGTGCGGTCAGAGGTGTAACAGACTTGAAACTTTCAACCAAAGAAGGAAGCAAAACAATGCTTCTTAGCCTGGTGTAAGTTACACTTGAAACATGATGATTCCAGCAAAGCTACAACAAAGAACAATATAATAACAGAACAAAAAAATATTATTAGCTATATCTGATCAGGCACATATTGGGATGGAGTCTGTTACATTCTTTATCTGTTTGTTTAATTTCTCTCACCCATTTGAAAAAGGTGTATTGTTTGGAAAAAGTAAACTTCACCACTCCATTTGGGGATCATGTGTCATTTGATAAGTAATAAGACTGGTTGGTGTTCATTTTATAGCACCCTAGGCTTCCTTTGAGCATATGATATAGAAATCTATTTTTTTCAGACTCCATGGAGTGCACCAGTTGTCAACAGGACTTCTCATCCAGCGGCCAGTGTGACCCCTGTGTTCCCAAGGAAAAGAGAGTTCCGCTCCGAACATGAGCCTCTGGGTATCTGCTTGAGGCCTCATCATTGCTGGGCACATGTATCTGTGCCGTTGTCCTGGGCATCTTCATCTTTCATTGCAGCAAACCCATGGTACACGCCAACAATTCAGAACTTAGTTTCTTTCTGTCTTTCTCTTGGTGTCACTTAAGTCATGTTTCCTGTGTTCACTGCTGTTTATCAGCCGTTCCAGGCTGTGGACACGCCAGCTGAGACTTGCAGCTTTTGGGATCAGCTTTTTGCTTTCTGTCTCATGCATCCTGATTACAACCATGTGTAACCGAGTTATAAGTCTCGAGAGCACTCTACCAGATTTTGTAATAAGCTAACACCGACAACGCTATCTTGGGACTTTCACCCAAAGATATAGCCCACCACTCTAAAAAAGGTTTCCCCTTTTATCACAGGTAAGCCCACAATGAATACAGAGGCAAATGTACAAATATAAAAACAATTTTTATTTAGTTCACCGAAGACTTAAAATACTATAAAAAAATTCAGAAGCTGGAACTACAACTAAAGCAGGCGAAATGCTGAGCAACTAAAGGCAAAACTACAACTAAAGCAGGTGAAATGCTGAGCAACTAAAGGCAAAACTACAACTATAGGCAAAATGAAACAAAACAAAGCTAGGCAAACAAGGCAGTAGTGGCAATTAGTCTGCAAAAGAAACTATAGCGTTAATCACTCTGCTTTATACATTTCCAGGTAGTCACTTAGGCAGTGAATTAAAACAGGTTTCCTTGGCTGTCCATACCCTCCCACAACCAGCGGAACAGCCAGGAATATCTCTGCCCTCACCTGCGATCTCCAAGTGTCTGCTACTTCTGCATGCCAACAGAGGTATATGCACACACACACAATGCCGGACTACACGGAGGACTGGAACGTCGGCCTGGAATACAAACTTAGACACCATCTAAGCAAACAACAGCACGTTGAACAGCACGTGCTACATACCTGAGCACCTGGAAACGGAACAGGAAGCTCACAGTAGCGGAAGAGGAAGAGTAAAGCTACTGAGTGGCATTTATCCTCAGCATGTGACGAGGAAGCCAAGGTCATCAGCCAGACCACACACACACACTCTAAGGGGAGTGCCCTTTTAACCCGCTGGTTACATCCTACCCCCCTTATTTTATCGGCGACCTGGCAATAGACCACACATACACTCATTGACTTTGCGACCAGGGTCTAAAGATTTCTGCAGCCATACTGCTAGCACCCAATACCTGAGAGGTAGTAGCCCTACTTGTGAAGGAAGGTCCCAATCACTGGGTCTGTTTGCTGGAGCGCCTGCAGGTCGGCTGGAGTGCGGGACGGGAAAGCCATTATAGCAGCCTGTACAGCAGCTTGCCGCTTACTCCCTCCGATGGTGCACTGAAGAGCTGCAGGTAAAGCAGTACCAGGTAGAACTTGTTCCAGGATTCTATCAGTCCAAACCACACATTGTTGACCCCACGAGTAGTCCCTGAACTTCTCAGTCATAGCCCATTTCATGGCAAGGAACTCCAACCTCATGGAGCTGTAGTTCTTTTCTGCCAGGTGTAAACTCCAGCTGGCATACGCAACTGGCCTCACTTTGCCATCCTGCTCCTGCGACAGAACTGCTCCCAAGCCGCCATGGCTGGCATCGGCCTCAAGGATGAAAAGAAGAGAGAAGTTAGCGAAAGCCAAGATAGATGCACTTACTAGGCAGGCCTTTAACTCTTGAAAACTCCTCTCACAGCTTTCTGACCAAGCATCCTCCAACACTGGGCCTCGTACTTTCCGGGTCTTCACTCCAGCTAGCTCAGCCACCGACCGATGCAGCGGTGCAGCCAATTTAGCAAAGTCTTCCATGAACCACCTGTAGTAACTGGCAAACCCTAGAAAGGACCTGAGTTCAGAGACATTAGTGAGGTGGGGCCATTCAGCAACTGCAGAGACCTTACTTGGGTCAGTGGAAACTCTTTCCTCTGAGATGAGATGGCCAAGGTACTGAACCTCCTTCTTAAAGAAAGAACACTTGTCCAACCTGACCTTGAGTCCCTCCTGTCGCAGGCGACTCAACACGACATCCAACAGGCTTAATTGCTCATCCACAATGGAAGAGAAGACAATGATATCATCCAGGTATAACAGTAAGGGTTGACAGTGCTGCGCCTCAAACATTCTTTCCATGAGGCGCTGGAACGTACCTGGTGCATTGCACAACCTGAATGGCATCCGGTTAAACTCAAACAGGCCAAATGGTGTACAAAAGGCAGTTTTCTCTGTCCTACCTGATTGTAGCCACTGGCCAAGTCCATCGCGGAGAACCACCTGGCTCCGGACAGTGCATCCAGGGACTCCTTGATGCGGGGGAGTGGGAAAGCATCTTTCCTGGTCTTGCGGTTCAGCTGGCGATAGTCGACACACAAACACAGCCATCCTTTTTCCTCACCAGGACAATGGGAGAGGCGTAAGGGCTACTACTCTCCCTAATTACCTGGGTCTCTAGCAGCTGATGTACATGAGCCTTGACTGTGTCATACTCAGGAGGGATGCACCTATATCGCTGCCTCACAGGCACATCATCCAACAGAGGAATGTCGTGTCATATCAGATCAGTACAGCCAAGGTCGCCCTCAAATGCAGAAAACACTGGCTCTTGTTTCATCAACAATGACCTAACCTTGTGCTGCTCTGCCTCAGGGAGAACAGATAGATCTAGAGCCCTAATCTGCTCCTGCACTGAGCTAACCTCCCCAACTTGAGACATAACTGTAGCAGTACCTCGCTTTGGTGTGTTTCCAACCTCACTAAGCCCTGTTGGTGGGCTTACAACTTCGGCTTGCGACAGACGCCCTACGAGGCAGCGGTACCTAAGCGTAACTGCTGAAACTCCAATGTTGACAACTGATATGTAGGCGGTGCCTTGGGCAACATTAACCAAGGCGGGGGACACCAACAGCCCTTCAGGCAGACCATGCTCAAAGCTCACTGGCTCAACAAGGGCGGACCCAGAGGACCCAAACTGCACAGAACAAGTGGCAGCGACAATCTTTATAGTGCCTCCCAGTACATGCACCGGCCTCCGTCCCCGAACTCTCGCCAACCCTGCCCGCGAACTGGGGGGCTTGACTTTGGCCTGATGGCACAACTGGAGGGCTCGCTGCCATGACTCTGGGGCCTCCAATACTGCGGGAAGGTCAAACAGCTCTGGGCCATACTGGTTAAAGAGCTCGTTGTAACAACCCTTAATAATGTTCATGCCCAAAATTCCTGGTACCTCAGGTGGGGCTACCTGCTCAGGAGGTCTCTCACCACCAACAACCTCAACATCTGGCTCCAAATAGCCAATATAGGGGATTTTCAACCCATCTGCAGCTCGTAGTTGCAACCAATGACAAGAGTGTAACTTATCCTGAAAATTTTGCCTGAAGAAACTCTCTCCAATGGTAGATACCATAGACCCTGTATCGAGCACACACTTAACCTCTACACCTGCCAGCTTAATGGATACCTGGGGACAAGGGGCAATTAACCGGGCTGCTACTGTCTCATCTACCAGGTTATTGTCTGTTGAGCCTTGAATGTCCCCTCCTAATGTTTGACTCTTAACACTAGGGGGAACTAGTTTTCTGCTGGCTGAAAGGTAGTGGCCGCTGCGGCCTGGGGAGCACGAGCAAGGTTACTGGGCCTCACACTCTTGAGCATAATGTCCCGATTGCTGACACCGTTTGCATATCACACTGTTAGGGCGATTAGACCTGGGGTGTGGGGGTGTCTGCATGGCTAGAAGGCTTTGAGTGAGTTGACCAAGCTGCTCCTGCTGTTTCTGTACCAAGGCTGTCAAGGCTGCAAGTTGTGAGGTGGTAGAGCTGCTAGGCGAACAATCAACCTGATGCTGGACACTAGAGCTTTGTACAGCACAAAATGAAGGGACAGAATGGTGGTTACCTCTATTAGCTGGCCTACCCTCATGCTCCCATCTAGTAGCCTCGGTACGAACGTCAAGTAAGGAGAGGCCAGGGTCGTTACAGACCAACCGCTTCAACTGACCGCGAAGATCAGAATCATTAACATTTTCCACAAACTGATCACGTGACAGGATAGCGGAGTTAGCCATTCTATTTGGGGCACTAGCAACAACCTTTTCCATGAAGCAATACAGGGCATGAGAATACTCCTGCAGGGATTCACCCTCTAACTGTCTCCTAGAGAAGAAATCCTCCTGCAGGGAAACATAAGACTTTGGACACCCGTATAACTCCTGTAGAATAGCTAGAACACTCTCTGGGCCCTCTTGCTAAGCATGCGGTCTGTACTTGATCTCATCCCTAGCTTCCCCCTCGAGATGATCAAAAATAAAATAGGCTTGGTCATTGGGCCCCAGATGTCTAGCCCTCATACTGGCCCATACCTCCTCTACCCACTCATCTATCCCAATACCATGGGCACCTCTAAACATGGGGCACTTCCTTTCTCTTGGAAGATAGATTATACGTTTAGGGGTGGCAGAGTTCTCAACAGGTCTCCTGGAGGCACTAGGACCAGTCTGAGCCTCCGCCCGTGACTCCGCCTGCCATAGCAAATGGTCCTTGTTGGCTGGGAGCTGCTCCACACACTCCTGGAGGTCCTGCAACTCCTGCTCCATGGCGGTGAAGCAAAACAGCCCTGGGTGCCTCTGTAGTCAGCCAGCAGTTTCCAACCGGGTTCCAACACTCTGCTCTGCTCAGTACACAACACTCTGCTCAGTACACTCTGCTCAGTACACAACATTCATAGGAAAAAAACAAAAGAAAAACAACAACATACGCCTCTGATTGTGGCTATCATGCCGACAATGCCAAGATAGTGTAACCAAGAGCACTCTACCAGATTTTATAATAAGCTAACACCGACAACTCTACCTTGGGACTTTCACCCAAAGATATAGCCTAGTAAGTATCAGAAGTACTTTTCCCACCACTCTAAAAGAGGTTTCCCCTTTTATCACAGGTAGGCCCATAATGAATACAGAGGCAAATGTACAAATATAAAGACAATTTTTATTTAGTTTAACAACGACTTAAAATACTATAAAAAAATTCAGATGCTGGTGTCGCAGAGACATCTTTTAAAGTAACACTACTGATTTGGGAGAGGCTGCAGCTGAATGAAGCAGGGGTTATTGGAGCACAAGCGGCCTGTAAACTCTATAAATGAACACAGCAAACCAGACACAAAACAAAAAGAATAAACTAAATACCAAACACAAGCAAACTAGGGGAAGGGATGCAAAAGNAGAGACAGAGAGAGAGGAGAGACAGAGAGAGAGACAGACAGACAGGCAGACAGACAGGCAGGCAGGCAGGCAGGCAGACAGACAGACAGGAATGCAGCAGCAACTATAAAAACAATAGAAATATAACTAATAATAGCAACAGTAATAGTAACAATGGAAGAATGGCTAATAATAGAAATATGATGAAAAAAATTGTAATACGACTAATAATAGAAATATGGCTAGTAATAGAAATATGAGTAATAATAATAATAATAATAATAGCAGCAGTGAGGGCAGAGTGGCAACTAGTTTTAGCAACAGCAATAACTCAACGGTGTTGAGCAGAGCAGCTAACTCAAATAGCCCCAGCAACTAAATGAATACAAAAATAGGCAAAACCAAAACTAAATAAAAACAGATAAGGGCAAAACAAAATCAGAACTAAAGCAGGTGTGGTATCTGGTGTTCCATGTGGTTTACATTAAGGGTACAGGCTCAAAGGTCATAGTCCATTTCCTTAAATGGACTTGTTTTGGTCTATAGCTTATCTTCTCTTTGCAATAACAACTACCCTATATAACTGGGCAGACTAAGCCGTTTTGACAGAGTGATCTTTTTTGGC
>NTHP01001106.1:42705-52765 GCA_003416845.1 Oplegnathus fasciatus | reverse complement strand
AAGCAGCAAATCTTCACATGTGAGAAGCTGGAACATGAAATGTTTAAAATATAATCAACATTTAACGAGCCAACAAGGATGGAAAAAGAATAAGTAGGATGAGTGCATCTCTGGTATTAAACATCTGCTCCAGGTGCGTCTTCAGCCTCACTGTGGATAAACTGACCTCAGACTGTCGACTGCAGCCTTCAACCTTCAGGTACAGCAGCAGACTCTCACACCTCTGCAACAAGACAAAACACACACTGTTTAACACGAATGTAACACCAACTGTTTCCACCTGGCGGCCAAAAGCAAACAAACATTAAAGAAAAAGTATCTGTTCAACTTTTAACCCAATTTCCAGAAAGCTGAATGAAAGAAAATGTGAATGAATGTTTTTATCGATATGTGTGACATGTATACTGCTTGGTGGTATCCTCATGGTTCTCACAGCAGGACTTTTTCATACCCTCTTAGTATCTGTTACTGAGGGGCTTCTTTGTCTACAGAACATGACTGAATAAAGACATGAGGAGGGGGGCTTTTCAGACCTGAAGGATACGACTGTATAAGGATTACAGGAGAGAGACCACGATACTAAGACTACATACAGTCTGCTGTGTACCTTACTATAGTATGAAGAGACTGTAATCCACATACTGGTCTGCTTCCCAGCCGTGACTATAACATCTTGGATTGGACTCAAGGGGGTTCAGAGCTCTTTGTCTTAAATAATCATCACAATTCAAGTAAAACTGTAGACATCCAGTCCTGTTGTGTGGATCTGTGAAGTTGTGTGGATCTGTGAATTCATTTATTCAGTGTTAAAAGAGCTAATTACTGATATGAGTGACAGTGTGTGTGTGTGTGTATGAGTGGACTCTGACCCTCTGGTCCAGGAGACTGAGACAGGGACTCTGAGCCCTTTGTGGTCTGTCAGAGCTGCAGGGGTCTGAGGTGTCTGACAGGTCCTGACACAGCGAACAGATCCACTCTGACCTGTAAGACAAAGAGGAGGGAAGGTCAGACAGCAGCCAAAAGGTTTAAAAAGATTAAATGAGCAGCAGGACTTCAGATTCAGAACTTTGCTGTTTCTTTGTTCGGTGAAACCGATGTCAATGAAAACACTTCCTGCTGATCTTTCACCATAAAAGTCTTCCAGGAAAGGGTTATTCTTTTGAGTCGCTGGCAGGCTTTAATGTGAAACATCAGTGCAGGAAGTGTTGACTTTAACTGACAGTAGTAAGTAGTAAGTCCTTTAAACCGTTTTATCGTCAAAAGGAAACAAAAGTGTGGCTTCTTTCTGGAAAAAGAAAAAAATCAAGTTCCCTTTGATAAATTCTGAAAAGCAATTTAGGCAAATGTGTTTGATGTGATAGAAAACAAATCAAATCAATTCTGTATTAAAATCACACAAAGCAGGAGGTCAGTGCCAATTATAAATCATGACCTTAAGATTAATTTAGTTGATTCAATTCATTTTTTCAAAGTGTACAAAAAGAACACAGTGGTTTCCTGTTGAATCAGAAATGTCAGAGACGGCTCGTGGTAGACTGAAAGACGGTCTTTAAAGAAGGAAGGATTGAAAGTGTTCACATGAGAGCGGATCTGAAAACCGAAAAGAATCAAATATACTTATAAAACAGGAGACACTAAAATAAAAGGCCTGTTTCTAAAATAAGCTTGTTTCAAATAGGTCTGATTCTCTCTGCAGGTGATGTAAATAGTTACATTTAGTGTGTGAACACATAGAAGGAATCAGACTCTTAGTTTACATGAAACAGACAACTAAAAACAAGGACAACAAAGCTGAACAAAGAAGGTAAAAAGAACTATTATATACATACAAGTAGATGAAAAAATAGGTGCAAATATAAATATATATATAAATAGCAACAATGACCATCAAAACAAAATCTATATACAAGTCAACTGTTTCTGTAGATCGTAAACAACTACAAATCCGGAATAAATATTGAGTGGATGTACATGAAGTGGGTGGTTGTGTACAGCATATACATACATACATACACACACACACACACATAGATTATATATATATATATATATATATATATATATATATATATAACATTCTGGTTGTTTGTTTCTGTTTCTGACGGTGGATCATTTGTTTCGTGGTTTTGAAAAATGGTTTATTGACTCTCACCAGATGTCAGGTCCAACAGGGGGGACGTGACAGTCTCGGTGGTATCCTCGGCCGCAGGCTGAACAGATTATTGAAGCGTTGTCTGATTCACAGGCGGAGCAGGTGACGATCTGCAGAGTCACGGGAGACTCCGGTGGCGACACTGTGACATCGTCTGTAACGTCATCAACGTGGGACTGTAGCACAGCAGAGAGGAAGTTACCTGCGCACTGTTCTTTGTATAACTGATGACTGAATTAGCTTGATGATTAGGATTGTTGAGGATCCGACACAAGTCTGTGTTTTTCAGTTCTTCAAAGCTGGCTTAAAAATGATCTGGAGCTGTTGTCATAGCAACAAGTCCTTAAATCCAAACCCAAGAGTTTTTAGGGTGAAATGAACATGTGACAGTTTCTCAGGGTTACTGAGAAACTCTGACGATGCGTTGATGTAATTGTCAAATTAAATATCCAGACATGATGAAATACGATGAAACAGGTACAATCTGAAACAGAACTGGTTGAGTTTGGGATTTTCTGACAAACAGCTTTTAACTTTATTATGAGGAGAGAACACCAACATTTACTAAATGTTCACCACAAGTCCAGAATTTCTGTACTTTAACAATAAATTTCTGAAAACTTAGTGTGATCTTATAAACAACAGGTACATTCATATTTCAGAGTGACTACTGTACACATGCGATCTTCGTAATCGTGCACATCATTATATACAGTGACATAATTAACTATTTGTGGAAGTGTGGAAACATTATAGAGCAAAACAAACAAGAACACTTGTAATGATGCTGAAACACAGATCAAATTACACTCATGTCCATGAATCTACTGCCCTGATCCATACATGGGAGGCTCAGCCACACGCCTCATATAACTACAATCACATGATCAGCACTCAGCCAATCAATATGAGACTGATCACGATTTCAACTCTCTACCTTTGGTGCCTTTATTTCAAAATTAGAGCGCACTGTTATTGAAGATAACTTAATCTAAGCTTAATCTAACAGCATGTTGGTCTGAATCAGTTAAGTCACATTTGAAGAATGTGACCTGGGTCGATTGGCTAACTTTGTAAATACAACAGTTTAAATGTCATGATTGGCAGGTGACATCCTACCTGAGTGTCCTCCTGGCTCATCTCTGCTAGGTAAATCTCATCTTTAGCATCACCGGGGACCAGACGAAAACCGGGGAGGGGACGTCCGGGGAGGGGCGGAGATACAGGCAGTCTGAAAAGAGACACTCTGGGCTGCCATTGGCTTAGACTGCAGTCTGGGTGTCCAATCACAGAGCTCAATTCTTCGGCGTCTCTGTCAGATACTTCAGGTACAGCTGGTTTCCCTGCAGGTTCAGTTTCTTCAGACACGGTGGAGGTCGGTTCGTTCTCTGCAGGTTCCTGCCGCCTCGCTGCAACCTGCTGTACGCTGCGATCACAGGCGGAGTCTGCCACTGCCCTCACCACAGGACTCTGCTGTGGGTGTTTCAGAGAGGGGGAATGAGGGCTGATGTCAGGGATGAGAGGCAGGGGGGGAGACTTTGGGCCGCTGGTTGCAGCTGTAGAGCTTTTATCTTTCAGAGGTTGGTGGTTTGATTTTTGCTGATGGCTTGGTGGCAATGTGTGGCTCGGTCCGACAGGGATCGGGTTTCCTGTGGCGGCCACAGGAAGCATCTGATGACTGCCACAGTTTGTCTGCTGTTTAGGCCAGATTAGTGTAGGAAAGGTGTAGGATGCAGTCTGACTGAGCACCATGGAAACCTGAGGCACGACAGATGGGAGGCTGGAGGGCAAGCAGGACACCTGGTACACAGTCTGAGTGTTGGTCAGCAGGACAGGGGCGGACTGGTACTGATGGGGAGGAGTCATTTGCTTAAAAACCAATGAGGGCTGGAGTTTGAAGACTGTGCAGGACGGAGACGGACGGACTGCTGGCGGGGGGAAAACAACGCTGACAGGCTGCAGGTTCACTGAGGTAGAAACAGGCTGGACATGATTCTTTGGCAACACCTGTCTTGGCTTCATACTCAGGTGAGACAACGTCTCCACAGTAGAGGAGGACGGACACTCAACAGTTTGAGGGGAGGTAACTGTGGTGGTTGTAGTCACGGGAGCAGTGGATTGGTTGACGCTCGAGCAGGAGGAGGGAGGAGGACTAGAGTGATTGGACGAGGGCTTCCACAATGAAGCGAGACGATTGTCTGGAACAGGTGAGTTGGTACCATTGGTGGTCCTGGCTTGGGGCATGGGCTTACAGGAGGGTGCAGAACAGGTGGAGGTGGGAGGAGTGGCAGAGGAGGAGGAGGCAGTGAAGGAATTCCACGACGTAGAATGACAATTTAGTAAAGCACCTGACCCACCGTTATTGGTGGTCCCAGTTTGGGGGAGGGATCTGCAGAAGGATGAAGGCCAGGTGGAGGTGGAAAGAGTGGTGTCAGAGGAGGAGGTGGTGCAGCATGACATGGAGGAGGACGAGGAGGTAGGAGGACATAACTGATTAGATGAGGACCTCGAATATGTAGCCGGAAGGTTGTATAAAACAGGTGAGGCAGTGTCAGTGTTCCCAGTTTGGGTGAGGGTCTTATAGGAGGGTGCCAGACAGGTGGAGGTAGGAGGAGTGGCTGGGAAGGAGAAGTTGGAAGAGGTGAAGGAGGTGGAGGTGGTGTATGACCTGGAAGAGGATGAGGGAGAAGGACACAACTGACTGGATGAAGACTGTGACGATGTAGAGGGACAGTTGACTGGAACAGGTGGAACAGGTGAGTCAGTGTCACTGGTGGTCCTGGTTTGGGGGAGGGGTCTGCAGGAGGGTGCAGGACAGGTGGGGGTGAGAGGGGAAGAGGAGGAGGCGGCTGGAGTATTTCTGTTCTGATTGGAGGTTTGTGAGACAGAGAAGGGGATCCATGAAACTTCAAGTTGACCTGGAAGCAGAAACGTGACGTCAGCAGCAGATATAACCAATAAACTGCCTCCTCAGGATGTTTAGAGCCAATCAGAAAACTGAAAAAAATATGTGATGTCATCAGGGTCAGCTCATCACATCAGACACATCAGAGCAACAAACCGATGACAACATTTTCTTAGAAACCTGGAACCAATGACAGTTAAATTTACAGTTGAACCATTTAAGCACCTGTTAAATCACATGAAGTTTTATCAACACTCAGGACAAGTAAAAATAAGTAATATGAAGAGAAATCTTCATACTTCATGGTGAAAAAAATGATATTATCTCATAATTATGACTTTCATATTTCATAATTACAAGATATTTATCTTAAAACAGTTTTCTTGTCAATATCAAACAGTTTGCTTTTAACGACAACATTGTTTTCTCGTAACGTATTGTCGTGACTGATCTTCTTGTTCAGCCACAGTAACTTTAAATAAAGAACCACCATCAGGTCGTACGAACTCTGAGACACAGAAGAACCAAACTCGAAGTCGTTTATTCTTCAGACTGCAGAAAGTACAACACAGATCTGGAACATGAAGGGTCTGGATTCAGTCTGGATTCAGAATAAAGGACAACAACAATTTAAACCTCCCAGTCCCCTTCAGACTGCGCTCCTCCTGAGGGGACGGGATGCTCTTGATTGCTCAATAATCAAACACAAAACTCTCTGATTGGTCTGATATTAGAGACATAAAAACAATGAAGAAACAGCTGCCTGCCTGCAGCTCTCACTTCCTCGGATCAGGACGTTGTTTCTCCCACAATGACTCTCAATAACAACCACAGTTCATCGACTTCTGATTCAGTGCTTCACATTTTCTTTGATTAACATAAAACACATCCACATCCTCAGCACGAATCAATTTTAAATCCTTCATTACAAACCAGTTTACTGTCTCTTTTCCGTGGATCTGACGGTCCGTGTCCCCTCCGTCCAAAGCCGTGCTCAACTTGTTTGATAACAGGATAAACAAATATACAATGCATTATTTTGTTTTTCCTCATCATTACATTAATGATGAGGAATAATAATCTAAGTAAGTACATTTTCCTGATTATACTTCCATACTTCTACTGACGTAACATTTTCAGTGCAGGACTTTTACTTGTAACAGAGTATTTTACAGTGTGGTTTTAGTACTTTTACTGCAGTAAAGGATCTGAATACTTCCTCCACCTCCGGAAATCAAGTACACTCTTTATAGTTATTATTTTTAACAAGAAATGTTTTTAAGAAAAGCGGCACCCATGAATGTTTATACAACGAAGGTGGATTTTTTCTGTTTGCTAGATCACATCACACTTGGTCACTAAACTTTTTGATCTATGCGTTTATGACTTATATTAATATTCATTTATTCAAATGAATTAACATTATGATTATTACCAGTACTCTACGTTAACAATAATGATCATACCGTCTGTACACAGACACCAAGGGGAATTATTATCCTCATTTTCATATTCTCCAACACATCATCCTGTTGAGCTGAACCTCCCCCTGCACACCTCAGACCCCCGACGCCATCTTCGTTTCACTACTGTTAGACGAAGCTTCAGTCACAAACACAAAGAAATGTGACACCATCACAGTGTCTGGAAAGTAATCTTGTTAGGAATAATGTGGTCAAAACTGCAGATACTGAAGAAAGAAGAATGTAAATCAAACAAAACAACAACATAAATAAACATATATAAACATGGGCACAAACCGCCAATAATATCTCAACCTACCCAAGCTCAAAATGGCCTCCAAAGACTTCCTGTCAGTGACGACCTTCAGCTGAGACATCGACTGAGGAAGAGACGAGACCAGATCAGGAAGATCCTTCAGCTGAGACTTAATCTGCAGACAGAAAACACACGACAAGGTCAAACTGGTTCTGGATCTCTGTTCACATGTGTCTGAAGCAGTTTGGGGTCAGGCTGACTGATGGAGTGAGTTTGTCCAAAACAACCTCAAGTAACTGCCGTCTAATCGTTCTAATGTTTCTCTCTGTGTTGTTGTTTCCTTTTCCTTCTGTTTGTCACCATGGGGCAGGTTGTTGTTTTCAGATCTTATTGTCTAGTATTTGTCTAGTATTTCCTGTCCTCTTTCTGTCTGATCAGTGACTTTGGGGTCACATCTCATGGTCTTCATTCAGAGTATGTTGTATGTTGTCATGGAGTATCTTATATGTTACAATTTTTCTTTGTTTTTGTGTGATTTTAAATACGTGGTGAGGCTTGATATGACACACAAATTGTGAATTCTGTTAAGAAACATACTTCACGTATCCATGGCAACACTTAAATCGTCTCATGACACATATACAGACTTGATGACACTTCTGACTCGTCACAGGCTCAGTCCACGAGTCTGGACGTATTAAGGAGAAGTGGACTTCCTACTGTCTGACTTCCTGTTGGCTCCCTGTACACATGAATGGGATCAAATCATTTGATCATACGGCTCTTCTAGACTGATCATCATTGTTGGACTGAATGGATCAAATTCTGATAATAAAAAGAGCCGTTTTGTTTGTGACGCTCGGAAAAATGTATTCAGCGTTTTACAGCAGCTCCTTTTCCAATTAGTGTGTGCGGGGAAAGATGCTTTTTGGGTCAGTGTGCGCCACGTGATGAACCAGGAAGTTGCAATATCGAGTGTGACCACCAAAACCACTTCAGAGTCCAGCTCTTGTCCTGGGGCGTTGAGAAAAACTCAGTAGCCAACATGGCCGCCTTCTGGACAAATGCAAAATGTTCTTAAAGAAAACAATCTGTAACATGATGGCGACACTTTCAGGTCAGCAGTTTGAAACGCTTTGTGTTGCTCATCCTGTCAGACTGATCTCAGGTCTTTCTCAAACCACAGACCTGAGACCTGCAGACTCAATCAGACTGGAACAGGAAGTGAGTTTACATAACGTGGACCAGGTTCAGGTTCTGTGAGTTTTCAGGGTTCTGACTCTTGCTGTAAGACCTCTACTGGACACTACAGGGCTTTAAAGATAGATGCATTGTTCCTGCAGTGTATCATGGGTTTTCCATTAGGGCTTGTTGCTCAAGTCACCTTGTGATGACCTTCAGCAGGAGAATAAACATCTGGGATCTTTATTCACCTGCTGGAAAGAATTCCTGGAATGACTTGTAGATGAACGTGGTGAAAATACCTGAGCAGAGTAAGTGATCAGGGCCGACAGGTCGTTGGTGTTTTGGGCTTTTTCTGCAGTTTCAGTCACTGACTGTTGATTCTGCTGCAGCTGCTTCAGGCTCATCATCCTCCTCTGAATCATCTCACACTCTGAGTCACTCACCTTCTGCTCACAAACAAAAACATTTACATACAATAATACACATAACTGCTAAAGAGGAAAATGTTTTAGTTCAAATCATCCACTATGTTCATATTACTGGCTCTACTAGAGGGTCACTACTGACGCTGTCAGCAGAGACACAGATAAGACTCAAGGCCGTGCTGAGGAGTGAACCAGCATAACTCACACAACAGATAACATTCATGTGAGGTGATGCTATAATCCACCAATGGCACGAGACAACCCCCCCAGCGAGACTTTTCTTAGCTTCAATAGAAGAAGAAAAGATCAACAAAATGAAGATACAGAACAGGATCCAGACTTCTTCTCTGAGAGATCTCATTTAGTATCACTGACAGTAGAGGACGGATCGCTGCATGTAGAGATGTGTCTTCATATTCAAACTGACACTGAGTCGCTTCTACACGTCTAAATATGTTGGATTCCACTGCTGTAAAATTCAGACACATTCAGAGTCTGTTCTGACCTGATAAAACGAGAACAAACTGCACAAAGGTAACAAACAAGTGAAACAAAGTTCACGTAGGTTACCTGGACCAATTTCAAAATATCGTCCATCCTATTTTTCAGATGTTGAGCTATGACGCTGTAAGAGTCCTGCAGCTCAGTCTTCAGGCGAGACTCAGACTCAGCAAGATCCTGCAGCCTGAAACACAACAACACACACAAACATGGTTTTTATTTAGAGCTCAATACTCTCCAGACTTTGGTTTCACTTCGCTTCTATAAGAGAGTCTTGAGTCTGAGAGATGATCCATCACACACACATTCAGTCAACTAAATAAATTCACTATTATTTAACTCATTATAACGCCATCTGGAGAGGAAGGCCAAAAGATGTGGTTGAAATATTCAGAAACAAGTAAATAAGATTTTTTTGTGACACATTATTTCTGTGTGGTAAAGCAGTCGGGGGTTCTTTTATTTCGCTTTCAAGTGAATAAAACAACATGAAGCACATCAGGAGAGTGTGAGTAGGGAGGCGGTCTCTCTCCAGCAAGTGTTCTGCTCTCTAACAGACGTTCTGTGTGTTTGTTCTTTTAAAGACAAAACACATTTCAAACACAGAGGCAAAGTAAAGCATCAGAGTGACATTCGAAAACAATAAGCATTAAAAAATAACAAAATCAATTAAGATGGAATAAATGAGATTTATAAAATGAGATGAAATAAAACACAAACGGAATAAAGCAAACAAAGAAAACCAAAGTGGAGATCAACAGGAAGTGGTTTCCATCTGTGAGCAGCTGAAAGCAGCTTCACCCTGTTTGGTTCTGCAGGTTCTATCAGCTGACTGCTTCCTGAAGATCTAAAGGTTCCTGCCTGGTTTATGTTCTTCAAGGAGATCCGAAATGAGATTACTGAGTGATTTATAAACCTGCAGCAGCACTTTGAGATCTGTTATAATCTATATATCGTTAACTGGAAGCCAGTGTAAAGATTTAAGAACAGGAGTCACGTGCTCGGTTCTCTCGGTTCTCCTTCTGAATGTCTGACGGTGTTTTTGTTAAAGAGCAGACAAGAGAGCGAGAATAGTCCTCCTGCTGGAGATGAAGGTGTGGTATCTGGTGTTCCATATGTGGTATCTGGTGTTCCATATGGTTTGAATTAGTGGTATAGGTCGAAAGGTCATAT
>NTHP01001105.1:3682-17171 GCA_003416845.1 Oplegnathus fasciatus | reverse complement strand
CACCCGCCACCCACCCGAACAAATTATTTCTCTGATTTGGAGACCCGCACCCGCATTTTAAATTATGTCGAGCTTTCCATGTGATTTTTTACTGTATGTTGTATTGATGTATAAGTGTTTTCTTTAATGATTTACTTTAAAGATTAGAGAGGCTGCTTTCAGTAATTGTAAACGTTTTCATGCACGCAGTAATGTCAGAGGAAAATTTTTAAGACAGCCCTGATGGAGCTCAGCATTTATCAGGAGGACGCTGCTTTACTCCAAACAATTTCACTGTATGAACCTGGACTGTGTGTGTGACATTTTGGATGTGTAGAAGAACACAGAACATTAATTTACATTAGATCCTGACCAATCCTGTCAGCATGTCTAGAGATTTAAATAATCAATGAAGTTACGCTGCTGTGGCTCAAGTGTACATGCGCAGAATGTCTCTCTTAATGGGGAGACGCACTTGCCGTTTCTGCTGCGGTGGGATCCTTGCATGTATTTATAAACTCAAAAAAGTAGTTCAGTTCCTTTAGATTACGTTACATAACATGACATTTTGAACCCTAATTTTCACCTCAAACTTCCCCTAAGCAGCTTTTACATTAGAAAAAACATTTTCCAGCAGCCTGTACAACAATTATACATATGCAGTATACAGTAGTGTCTGTTCCTTTTTTTTAGGTTCGGCACTACAACATTCTTCATGTTTGTTACAAAGGTCTCACTAGTAGGTCCGGTTGAGGAACTTATTAATCATGTTGGAAATTGGTGTGTTGCACGAGTTTGCAGCCAAGAATTCGATACAAGAAATTTGAGACACTTGAGTATACAACATAAATACCAAACTGTAGTGCAGTTACATGATACAATCAGTGGTCAGGGACACTTTGGAGGAAATGGCCATCAGCGTGTGAGAGTTGCTCAACCTCGGCACTTCCCTAATTTGCTTTTCCAAAAGTGGTTTACACGCTGTTTGATGATCCGATATGCTTATTTGAAGCATACAGAGGCCTTAAATACTATCTTGTCATGAACCAAAGTGTTGGAAATTCTCACCAGATGGTGACACTAGGTACAAACTGATTATGAGAATTCCTCCCCTGGTGATCATCAAAGTCTTTCAAGTTGTCAGGCTCAAACTGACTGTCAGGTTCCTCCTTAATGGTTGATAGGAAACACAGCTGAGTTGTTGTCTATCCGAATGAGCTCTTCATCACCATGTAGACAGTCCAGATGTGATGTGCTGTGTGCTGTGATGTGCTGTCCTCTCCACTGAGGGCTCCATACCCCCTGGACTGACCTCTTCTGCCACACCGCCCCCCAACCATGAGGTGAGGCATCTGTTGTCACTACCTCTCGCCTTGCTGGGACTGAGCTGAGAGGAACACCATGCAGCAAAAACATGCTGTCCCTCCACTGGCCCAGATAAAAGTCACTTGGGTGTCACTCTGACCTTGACCCTCCTGTGTAAATGAGGGTCCATGTGGGGGCTTTTACACCACCTCTGTAGGGGGTGTGGATCCAGCAGTCCCAGGGGTGTGATTGCTGAGGCAGCCTGATCCATGTCTTGACTGTCAAACTTGCTCCAAGATGGAAAGGCTGTCGTAGGTACTGAATCCTCTTTACCTGCCCCACAGTCGGGCATGCCCACATTGAGACTGAATCAAGAGACAAGCTGATAAAGGTGGTCTAGCTGTGTTGGATGGAACAAGTTCTTCTCCCGATTCACAAATATGCCCACTGCCTTGATATTCTTTGTTCTGCCTCCTGGGATGAGGGGGAGCAAATAAGCCAGTTGTTGAGGTAAGGGAGAATCTTTACTCCCCTCAGACATACTGATATTAAAGCTGCCCTCATGCAACTTGTAAAAATGCGAGGAGCCAGGGACACATCCTGCACTGTGTTTATATGAGATTTTGACTAGCATGGAACCCGAGGAGACATCTGCTTTGTTTACTGCCACTGGCAGTAAACAGAAACAGAACCCAAAGAAAGCCTGATTAAGTTGAACGTGCTTCATGATACAGGCCCCAGAGCACTTTGCAGTTGAAAAATAAACTTGACACAACACATACCCCTGCAGGTTTGAGGAGTGAACGGGAGATTCTTTTGGATCCGATGAAGTTGAAATCAATCAGGCCACAAGTCGATTCTTAGTTCAGGTGGTTTATTCACGCGTGTGGTCAGATCAAGAGGAGAACAGAGTTACACCCCAAAATCTGCACTAGACAAAGGAAACCAACCTTTTTGACAGTGTGCACGTATACAATTCCGTGTGATACCACAAGAGCCATTACATTCTTTGTTCATCAATGGAAAAGCATATTTTAAGTGATACCAGATGTTTTTCTGCTGGCTTTCCTCCAGTTAACCACAAGAACCTTTGGTCTCTGCACATTGGGAAATGTCTGTTTCTCACCTATTGCAGTAGGTGAGAAACAGACATTTCCCAAAGTTACACAAACTTGTAAAAGATATAAAACTTAATATGGAATGATTATAAGCATACAAAAACATATTAAATGTGGTTATCTTATGTCATCATGCAAAAACCACCAATCAAGGAGTGAACCCCAGAATTTCTTGTCAGTCTGCAGTATCCATTAAAGGCTCTATTAAAAATACTGAAATAAATCTGTTTTTATGTGTTGAGTTCAGCATTCATGCTGATTTATTGTCAATATTTTCTAATACAACCTAACCTTATACAGTGTAAGTATAAACCATCCTACCAGACCAATATTAGCCAGTTAACTCCTTGTAGCCGTTAAACTAACTTAAGGTTAGCTCAGGTTAGCTATAGCTATAGCTATAGCCATAGCCATACACGGTCCAGCCATATACTAAGTTTTGACCTAGTCTTTTTATACACAGTCCCCCAATTTTAGGACAAAGCAGCAGGACAATGATCCTAAACATATACAGACAAGACAACCAAAAAATGTTATGTTCCGAACAGTTGAATGTTTTGACCGGTTATCGTGTGTTTCACTGCTAAAGACCAGACTGAAGGCAAACAGCTCAGAAACAAGCAGGAAGTGAAGATGGCTGCAGTCCAGCCCTTCCAGTCACAGACTGCAAAGATTTACAACCAAACAGTAAACATGATGAATTTTTTTTCACATGATTTAATGTGGATTTAAACATCCATGAATCTGCTTGGAAATCATAAAGAGAAACTTCTTATAACTTATTGCCTAACAATCATCCAATTTAGGCTTTTTCTCAGTATCAAATTAACCTGTTTCCATGGTTACTGTCCAAACAGGAGCAGCTAGTAGCAAATGCAGCGTGACTTTTTCATGGCGCAGATTCACCAAAAAGTAAAGAAATATAGACTCAAACTGAAACATGGCTCAGGTGTGCCCACAGCTAACTCACTGACTCCATGGCAACATTACACTTCCTGTTTACATCACCCAAAGCATGATGGGAACTGTTGTTCTACAAACTGTACTGAAATTAAGAAAAAGAACAATAGGACAAAATCCATTTTTATGTTTTACATTATATAACTAAGGCTCAGAATGTCTCATCAACATGGTTCTTATATCCCTAGAACACTGAGACTCTCCTCAGTCCATTCATATACAGATATTTACTACATAAACTAGAGCTGCTGTGATTAATTGATGAATTGATGACAGAAAATTGGCAAAATTTTGATAATCTAATAATCGTTTAAGCTATTTCTTAAGAGAGAATGGCAAAAAATGTAATAGTTCGAGCTTCTCAAATGTGATTTTTTTCTGGTTTTCAAACTCTTGTATATTAATAAACTGAATATCTTTGGGTTTGGACTGTTGGTCAGACAGAACAAGACATTTTTAAGAAGCACTTGAACTTGTGATGGACATTTTTCACTATTTGCTGACATTTTACAAACCAAACGATTAACGGATTAATAAAGAAAATAATTGGTAGATTAACTGATAATGGCAATACTCATTAGTTACAGCCTTAATTTGAATTACTAAAATTAAACATATTCCAGCCTTCGAATAATCAATGACAAATCAACTACATGATTCTGTCCGGTTAAATTATATCACAGTTTTTTTCAATTTTTTCTAATGACATTCCATTCATAAAAAACTTTGGAATCATTTTTGTACAAGGTGAAATGTTTGGTTTGAATTGATTTGTCCCAAAAAAAAAAAAATTAAAAAAAATCATATTTTGGATTATTTATGTATGTGAGTGTGGAACCTGGTTTTACAGAAAACCTAAAATTAAACTAAACTAAAATCTTAACGTGTACCTCAAAAACCTGAATGAAACATATTTAAAGGTATTTAAAACCATGGATGTACAGTGCATTCACCAAAAAATATTTTTTCTTTTTTAATGTGTTCTCGTAATTATGAGTTAACAGGACTTGTGTGTTTGTTTGTCAGCAGTGTGAGTGTTTCTCTAACAGGAAGAGACTCTCCCTCCTACAGTGAACACAGAGACACTGAGGAACCAGACGACCAGATACCAAACCCAAACCCAGGATAAAGAGGTTCAGTGAATGTGGTGCTGAAGGTGTGGAGGTGGATCAGTGTGTCAGAGGAGACTCTGTAGAAGGACAGAGTGCCAGCAGGACAGTCCACATACACTGCTACTCTGTTAGAGACAGAGGAGGAGGAGGAGGAGGAGGAGGAGAAGGCTGTATTGTGACAGACAGAGTAACCATCAGCATCAGAGCACCTCAGACTCCAGGACTGATTATTTCCTCCAAACCAGCATTCAGCTCTGTTTCCTCTCCTTCTGATTCCTCTGTAAGTCACTGATATATAAACCTCTCTTTTCCACTCGACCTCCCAGTAGCAGCGACCAGTCAGACCAGTTCTACACAGCAGCTGACAGTAGTCAAACCTCTCTGGATGATCAGGATATGGCTGCTCCTGTCTCACTGCTGTCACCTTCCTGTTGTTGTCAGACAGTTTGAGGTTTCTGTGTACTGTGTTTGTGTCCAGTGTGAGTTCACAGGCATCTGATGGAGAGAACAAGACACAATACAGCAGCAGTTTATCATCTAACACACCTGATGGCTTTATTTGTTGCTTTATTAACAGACTGACTGTTAATTAGATCAAAATTTCATGATGACTCATCTTTTTGGATCTTCTGTCAAACTGAGAGTTGACTGCAGATACACAAGCTTTTGATTTAAACTACTTTGACATGTGCTGCCTTGTTTTCATGGATCAAAGTGAACACACACTTACACTTCCTCAGACCAGGTTTCAGCCACTGCTCTCCACCATGTTCCACCCTGGAGGAAGAAACAAAGTCAGAATGAACCTTCAGAAGCTTCCTCATCAATGATCTTCATAAACCTTCTCTCAGATCCACCATTAAGACAAGACAGCTGCATTTATAAAACACATTTCATACACAGACATGATTAGACTTTACATCAAATATTCAGAATTCAGAATTCAACAACAAAATAATAAAAAGGTCAGATAAAAAGGGAACATCCAAAAAAGACAATAAAATACTAAAATATTATGTTTGAAAAATTTTAGTCAGGTTTTAGACAGCAACACAATTCTGAGACTGTGCTCATTAGAGTGACAAATGATCTTTTAAGAACGGCTGATACTGGTGAATACTGTTAACCACAAAATTCTGATTGAGAGTTAAGATTGTTGCATCACTGGGTTGGTATATCTGGGATGGCTCGGGGTGGTGGTGATGGGTTGCTTGGATCCATTTGATAATGTATTGTAGTTGATTTGCTAAGTAGTAGTGTTGGAAATCTGGTGCTTCTAGGCCTCCTTGATGTTTTGATTGTTGTAATGTGGTTATTGCTGGTTTACATGTGGGTTTTTTGTTTTTCCAATAAAATGTTGTTATTGGTGTGTCTAGTGTGTTGAACAATTTTGCTGTGGGTTGGGTTGGGATCATTGTGAATTAGTAATTGATTCTTGGTAATACCATCATCTTTATTGTAGCAATACATCCTATAATGGATGGAGGCAACGTCATCCATTGATTTAAGTTGTCTTGTATTGTTTTTAACAATGGAGTGAAGTTAAGGTTGAACAACTCTGACAGCTTGGGGGAAAATTTTATACCTAAATAAGTGATGTTGCCAGTTGTGAGTGGTAAGTGGGGGATTTGTGATGTTGCATGAGAGCTATCTCCATATATTGGTAGGATGGTGGATTTATTCCAGTTTACTGTATAATCAGAGATGTTAGGGTATGTATTGATGAGTTTGATAAGTTCCTTGATTTATTTATTTGGATTTTGTTGGAATAGGAGTACATTGTCTGCATAAAGGCTGATTTTATGTATTATCTTGTTGGTGCCGATGTCTGTGATGTTGTTTTGGCGTATTGCTGCTGCTAGTGGTTCGATAAAAAAGTGCAAATAGTGAAGGTGAGAGTGGACATCCTAGTCTGGTGCCTTTGTGAAGTTTTGTGGAATTAGGTTGTTAGTCATGACTGCTGCCCTTGGAGTGTTGTAGAATGTTTTGATCCATTGAATAAATTACTCTCCAAAATTTATTTTTTTCAAAGTTTTTATAAGAAATGTCCAGTTTAATGCCTTCTCAGCATCTAATGAAAGGAGGATAGTTTTAGAATTATTTTGGTGGGATATATTTATCAGATTGAAAAGACGGTGTGTATTATTTGACGAATGTCTGCCTTTAATAAATCCTGTTTGATCTGGGTGAATGAGGGATGAAATAACTGATTCAGTTTGGGTTGCTAGTGCTTTGCTGATGATTTTGATATCAGTGTTTATTAAAGAAATGGGCCTGTAACTTGTGCAGTCAACTGGGTCTTTATTTGTTTTAAGCAGTACTGAATTAGTGCTTCGTTCATATGATAGGGGATGGATTTGTTTTTTTTTATCTTGTCTGCCATTCTGGTGAATAGTGATGATAGAGCTTGCCAAAAGTGTTTATAAAACTCAGTGGGGAATCCATCTAGTCCAGGGGCTTTATTATTTGACTTTCTTTTAGTGCATTTTCATATTATGTGGATGTTAATGGAGCATCTAAAATGTCTGCTTGGTCTTTTGTTAGGGAGGGTAATGTGATGCCATCTAGAAAATTTTCTATTTCTGCTGGGTTTTTTCCTTGTTGTCTCGGTATAAGTCACAGTAGTATTGTCTGAAGACATTATTTATAGTTTGTGGATCATTGCTGATGTTCCCTGTTGAGTCTTTGATTGTTGAGATGAGTGATTTCTTCTTATTGCATTTGAGTTGATTTGCTAGGTATTTGGTGGATTTGTCATTATGTTCAAAATAGTTGTATCGTAGTCTTTGTAACAAAATTTGTGTCTTTTTATTGATGATATTGTCAAGTTGGAATTTAGCTTCTCTAGCGTATTTTAGTGTTTGTTCTGTGGGGTTGCCTGCATAGGAAGTGTGTAATTGTTTGATTTTTTCCTCCAATTTGTTTTCTACTTCTTGTTCTTTCTTTTCTTTTTTTACTGCTCTATGTTTCACTTACAAACATAAAATTAAGTTTATAATCAGTGATTAAATTATTGAATAAAAACTATTTTCCTACCAGAGACCTGATATTCAATACAGCTAAGTGAGAGAAGGTGTTTGATGTGGATAATATATCAAACATGATGAGTTACTAAGTTTCTATAGTCAAGAATTAACTTTGAACCTCAACTTTTAAGTCAACATAGATGAGTAATCCTCCAGGTGCTCAGACCAAACTTGGCAAACTCGATTTGTTTTGTCTGTTTCCAAGGTGAAGAATGAACATTTTTGACTGTCTTGATAAGTTGATATTATGGTTTATTAACACTTGACTATATTTGTCAAAACGAATGTGTGTCACAGGCGCCAATAAATGATCAGCACCTGGTCTGATATTACTTAGGAGGTCAGTCTCAGTGGGGACAGGGACTATCAGCACATCAGATACAGTAGTTGTTGTCTTGTTGTCTGTTCGTACCTAAGAGTGTCCAGTCCAACAGACAACAACTTCACTCCTGAGTCTCCTGGATGATTGTAGCTCAGGTCCAGCTCTCTTAGATGGGAGGGGTTGGATCTCAGAGCTGAGGCCAGAGAAGTACAGCCTTCCTCTGTGATCTGACAGCCTGACACCCTGGAGACACACAAACACAGAATGATATTTAATTTATTTTCATCACCTTGTCAGTGTGAATTCTGACAAGATGTTCCACTATGTTCACCAGTTGGGTTTGTCACTATGAGCAACACCTTTAATATTTCTGTGGAAGAAATCTTTTGTTGAAGAAAACTTCACTCAGGTTCCAGAAAATGTAGTGCCAAAGGAAAGGGCTGTCTGACGGCAAGGTAAAGTGCTGAAAATGTTCTAAATATAGCGTACACTTAAACTGATATTGATTTTTTTTGGTGGGCCTTTTTTTAGGTGGCTAAAATACATTTTTACAGCAGTACATTGCTTAGCAATGTCCGGTACTCCGGGCTGCTTCCAAACTGCTGCTCCAAACTGGGAGCGCGCCGACCACCATCTACTGTAGGTAATACACTGACTATGGACAAATACCTCATACAACCCCACTTCAAAAGATCGGAACTATCCCTTTAATCAATGTAAAATTTGTCTCAGCACAGAGTTTAATGTCATACAGAAAAGCAGGAATCAGGAAACAGAAATCAATATTGGGATAAAATAAAACTAAAACTATTAGGCAATACATTTTCTTCTGCATTACGAATAGCAATTTAATTCATTGTTAATGTAAAAATACTGATTAGAGCAGCTTTAATGATTGTTAAAGGGGCTGTATGTAACATTCAGAAAATCCTTGTCAACAATGACACCTGTGGCTGTTAAGTCAACTGCTCCGTGAGAGCGAGCCAGCATCGGCAAAAACAGTGATGTGATACACACGAGACTCAGCAACATCAGCAGAGCTACATTAGCTGGATGAAAATGCTAACGGTGAGTGAACTAGGGGGAATATTATAAATAAGATGTGTTGCCTGTGTCGAGTTGTGAGTCTGTGTTGTGGTGTGTGCCGCCGTTTGCTGACGTTAGCATGGCGGAATCCACTTACTACAGCAGTATGATCCCAAAATAAACAGATTCTGCTGTGATTTAATTGCAATAAACGGATCAAAAGGATGCTGAAATAACTACATCATGATGCCGATTTGTAAAAAGTCTGAATTCATGCTTTGTCAGGTCTGTCTGCAACATGACAAACAAACAACTTTTAAAATGTCCTTTACATAGAAATCAGTCTACAGGCTATAATAGGCAACCGAGAAAGTTGGGGATGGTCTAATTTTTTTAAGTTATGTTAAAATCTGTTCACACATTGGCAACAAAAAACAATTAAAAAATGATTAATACGTGTAAATTGTTACATACAGCACTTTAAAATGTAACCTTTGCTGCAGTATAATCTATTTAGTTAAATCCTAGAGATGTTGGGTATCTTTTTTTATAGACTTTAACTTGTATGTCAGCCAACATTTAAAGGGTTATCTGTAAAACAGAAGTTGAATCCTGACCTGAGAATCTCCAGTGTACAGTGTGGACTCTCCAGTCCGACAGAGAGCAGCTTCACTCCTGAATCATGCAGGTCATTATTACTCAGGTCCAGCTCTCTCAGACTGGAGGACTGGGAAGTGAGAACTGATGACAGAGCTTCACAGCTTCTCTCTGAGAGATTACAGCCACTCAACCTGGGGGAGAGTTAAAGTTAAAGTTAGACAAAACTGAGACTGTTTCTGTTATCTACAATGTAAAAAACACATCACATTTGTATGGTTGCCATACATTAAGCATTAGGATCTCAAGTGATGAGAAGAATTTTTGGACGAGTAGTATTTTTTATTGTGGATATTATTGGGATCCAGCAGCAAATAATGAAAATTAAAAAAATTATAGTCACACCTCTGGGATCTCGATAACAAATTAGTTTTAGTTTTAAATGAACTACAATGTGACAGATTTTTTAATTTATTTCATTGCTACATTAATCTGTGGCGGTACAATGAAACTGAGAAAACTAAGATTTTCATTAGTTGAGAACAAGCCTACACATGTGATATAGTTAGTATCTGCAGTTATCTGTGCACCTACAGAGCTTTCTTGGAGGCTTTGACCACTGGCAGCAGCCTCAGAAGAGCCTCCTCTGAAGCAGAGTATTTCTTCAGGTTAAACTCGTCCAGATCTTTTTCTGATGTCAGTAAGATGAAGCCCAGAGCTGACCACTGAGCAGGAGAGAGTTTATATGTGGAGCGACGTCCTGAACTCAGGTACTGTTGGATCTCCTCCACTAGAGAACAGTCCTTCAGTTCATTCAGACAGTGGAAAAGATTGATGTTTCTCTCTGGAGACAGATTCTCACTGATCTTCTTCTTGATGAACTCGACGGTTTCCTGATTGGTCTGAGAGCTACTTCCTGTGTGTGTCACCAGACCTCGCAGGAGAGTCTGATTGGTCTGCAGAGAAAGACCCAGGAGGAAACGGAGGAACAAGTCCAGGTGTCCATTTGGACTCTGTAAGGCCTTGTCAACAGCACTCTGGTAGAAATGTGTTGGTTCAGGTTTGTCACTAAATAGTTTAGACCACAGGGAGGTTGATTGTTCTTCTGCCATCAGATTGACACCAGAGTTGATGAATGTCAGATGGACATGAAGAGCAGCCAGAAACTCCTGAACACTCAGATGGATGAAGCAGAACACCTTGTCCTGGNTCAAAGATGAACACAACCTGGAACTCTTCAAACCTGCAGATTCCTGCTTCTTTGGTTTCAGTAAAGAAGTGATGAACAAGTTCCACCAAGCTGAACCTTTTCTCTTTCAGCACATTCAGGTCTCTGAAAGAGAATGGAAACGTGAACTGTATGTCCTGGTTGGCTTTGTCTTCAGCCCAGTCCAGAGTGAACTTCTGGGTTAAGACTGTTTTCCCAATGCCAGCCACTCCCTTTGTCATCANTCTTCCAGGTGAGGGTTTAAAGATGTCTTCACATCTGATTGTTGTTTCTGGTCTGTGTGGTTTCCTGGATGCTGTTTCAATCTGTCTGACCTCATGTTCATCATTGACCCCTGCAGACCCTCCCTCTGTGATGTAGAACTCTGTGTAGATCTGACTGAGTAGGGTTGGGTTTCCTGCTTTAGCAATCCCCTCAAACACAAACTGAAACTTCTTCTGCAGGTGAGATTTGAGTTGACCTCGACAAACTGCAGCAACAGTTCCTGAATGAAAACACAACAAATCAGTGAGTGGATGTTTGTGTTAATGTGAGGAAATCTGAGTGTGAAAAATCCTCTTACTGCTCTGCAGACAGTCAGCCAGCTCCTCCTGCTTCATTCTCCTCAAGAAGTGCTGTGTGATCTTCAGAAATGCGTCTCTGCTGCTCCTCCTCTGCTCTTCCTCCTCACCATCCAATGCCTCCTCATCCTCACTCTGACTCTCTAAATATTCTGGGTAATCTGGATTGAGAACCTTCTGGAACTTTTTCAGCTCGTTCTTAACAAAAGTGACAATGTTCTCCTCAAGATGCTGGAAAAGAATAAAACTTAAAATTAATTTAAAATTAAATCAAATAAAAACAATAAAATTATATTTTTTTCATTTCTGAAGTAAAAGTTGTTATTTGACATTTACAGACCATAAATATGGAGTCCAATTCTGTTGGATGCTGTTGGACAGACTGACCACCAGGAACCTGCTGAACTCTGCAGAGAAAACAGGAGGTATAATGATTCCAAATATCAACAGATACACATTTTTGCATCTTTTTATGTTGCTTTAGGAGACATTTCAGGGGTGGTGATACAGTTTTCTGGTATCAATGATGAGACCTTTAGGAAGAAGCTACCTGCTTTCATTTGTGATTCATCAATTCTTTGATTTTCAACCATGTTGTTAATTTGAATTTTCTTGAAAAAGGAAATGTACTTAATCTGGTGCTGACTGATACAAAAGAAAAGAAAAATAATTTCATTAAAAACATCTTGGTCACTTTAGCAGAATTTATTGGTGACCTTTTCCAAACAATATGCAAATTTTAAAGTCTTAAGAGAGTCCCCACCTTAATTTGGTATACTGTCATGACCATAGATATAGAAACGTAGATACCGCGTTCGTGATTTGACCTGCGTCTGCGCGTCCACCATATTGGAGCGGTCAAGATCTGCTAGAATGTGTATTGAGAGATACAGATTTCACTACAAAATTCACTGTAACGCTTAATTCCGAACCGATTTTCATGAAATTTGGAAACCTATTGTTTTTGTGTGTTCTAACAAGTATTTTGATTGATATCGCAATTGGGCATGGCCGTGGCACGTCGGCTCTATAGCGCCCTCTAATTACTTGTAGCATTTTTGAGGTGCTAGGGGTGCTTGAATACTCATGAAAACTTTGCACATGCATCAGAGGTGGTGAAACTTACTTTCTGATATTGGTCTTGGGCATGGGTGTGGTAAAATACCTTGAGTGTGCCCCCTAGAAAATTTTAACAAAGTAGCCCTCATGGTACGTTTCACATAGATGCGTTCAACACTGCTTGCAGCTTAAAGTATATTATATTATAGTATTGCATTGTATGTGTCAGACTCAGACTTTTTACAAATCGGCATCATGATGTAGTTATTTCGGCATTGTTTTGATGTGTTTACTGCAATTAATTAACTGTGTGCACTCCATTGTTGTGGTTGTTTCCATGGTGCCGAACTGACCTGGAAGTACATTGATGTAATGAAAAGGTTTTACGTGATCCTGCAAAACTTTTGCGAGATCTCGCAAAATCAACTCCAGAAGTGGAGTTATCATATGTGTCTCAGGGTGTCCAGGTGAACTGACTGGATGTTCTTCTCTTAACTGGAGTCCGGGGAACTAAAATAGTCTTGTTTATTTTATTAATGAATTGATTTAATTATTAATACAATAACAAGAGACCAGCTGGCAGATCCTTTTGTGTCATGGCTTGATAGAAGGAGAGCTGCAGAATAACAAACTCATCTGGTTTAACTTCTTACCTTTCTTCAGCAGAGTGGTGTCCATCTCTGAAGTTAAAAGGTTCAATCATGGACCCGTCACTCTTCATGGACACACAGCTGGGTACTGGAGAGTCTGGTCTCTGCTGATGAACACTGATAGAAACAGACAGACAATATGACATCGGTGTACAAAAACGTCAATTTTCACAAAAACATGACTGGAGCAACAAAAGATTCAGAGTTTGATTATTTTCTTTGTGACATGAAACAGTGTTCATAATATTAGTGAGCTAAACTGGTTACATTAATCGTGTCATGTTGCAGATCATTCCTTCTGTTTTAAGCTACAGCTCTTTTTAAAATATGACATGATGAGATAAGAGGAGGTGGAGAACATTACAAGAGTGTTCTCTGAAAAGATAAACTTCAGTAAAACTATGTGTGGATGTTGAAAATAAAACGTGTTGAACAGTTAGAGATCCTCATCTCACCTCTGAGCTTTGGTCTGGCCGTCATGTTCCCCACACAGAGTGGTTTTAGAGGGAGGGACTCCCTCCTCTGTCTCCTCACACTGATCCATAGC
>NTHP01001104.1:76548-97114 GCA_003416845.1 Oplegnathus fasciatus | reverse complement strand
CCCCTTTGGATTTGCGTCCTCAGGGGTTTTCTTGTTTTAGTCTTTACTCACTCCGTAATCACTCAGAACTTCCATAGACTCCTTGATGTTTTTAGCACCATGGAAATCCAATAAGAAGTTATCGTAATCCGCACCAAGTCTAGATTTAAGACGATTAGCAATAGTCTCTTTTAATCTATCAAATGACTCATCCATAGATTTAGATCCCCTTTCATCCTCAGAGAACTTATGTCCTTTGAAGTCACTAATCAATTCCTCTTTAAGTTTAGCAGGTAGACGAGTATTATTTACCAGTCTCTCAGCACTCTTCTTATAAGATTGAAACTTCTGTCTAAATGCCTTAGCTTCTTCCGTATCAGCTTTAGGCTCCTCAACTTTAGGTTTGGGTTCATCCTTTACCTTCTTACGAGGATCTACAGCTTCCTTACGTCCAGTGCCTACTTTAGGTTCAGACTTAGGTTCAGGTTTTGATTCAGATTTGGGTTCAACTTTAGCCTTAGCTTCAGGAGCTTCTTGTTTAGGGGCAGAGGGCTTAATAGCACCTTTACTACCCTTACCTTTCTTAGTCTCCGCAGGAGCAGTCTTCAGCCTTTCC
Source organism: Oplegnathus fasciatus (assembly GCA_003416845.1). Taxonomy (NCBI): domain Eukaryota; kingdom Metazoa; phylum Chordata; class Actinopteri; order Centrarchiformes; family Oplegnathidae; genus Oplegnathus; species Oplegnathus fasciatus. Next base: position 96,519 of record NTHP01001104.1, on the reverse strand, counting down.
TGAATACCAGCTTCACCAAAGTCACCTAATCCATCTACAACATACCTATCACCTTGCTTACCAGTAACCTCATACTCCTTACCGTTAACTACAATAGTCTTACCAATATAAGAATCATTAGCAGGCTTAGTTACGGGCTTAGTAGCACCTTTATTACCTTTNTAAGACGATTAGCAATAGTCTCTTTTAATCTATCAAATGACTCATCCATAGATTTAGATCCCCTTTCATCCTCAGAGAACTTATGTCCTTTGAAGTCACTAATCAATTCCTCTTTAAGTTTAGCAGGTAGACGAGTATTATTTACCAGTCTCTCAGCACTCTTCTTATAAGATTGAAACTTCTGTCTAAATGCCTTAGCTTCTTCCGTATCAGCTTTAGGCTCCTCAACTTTAGGTTTGGGTTCATCCTTTACCTTCTTACGAGGATCTACAGCTTCCTTACGTCCAGTTCCTTTGGTGGAATTCTTCCTTATCTCAGAGGCTTCAGCTTCCTTTTTATTGTAGTCGATGTGATCTTCACGATTAGCTACGATATCCTTACCGGCAGCCTTAGCTTCTTCTAGCGATCTAACGACCTTAGTCGCTATGTGCTTACCATCTTTATCCTTTACAGTTACAGATAAAGAAGTTCCGTCACCATCCCCTTCATGGACTACGATAGTAACATTATCGTTACCAACCTTACCTTTAAAGGTATCATCTGAAGTTTGAGTGTACCCATCTGAAGTATCTTTCTTAAGGACAGAGGGTTTACTAGCACCTTTACTACCCTTACCTTTCTTAGTCTCCGCAGGAGCAGTCTTCAGCCTTTCCTGAATACCAGCTTCACCAAAGTCACCTAATCCATCTACAACATACCTATCACCTTGCTTACCAGTAACCTCATACTCCTTACCGTTAACTACAATAGTCTTACCAATATAAGAATCATTAGCAGGCTTAGTTACGGGCTTAGTAGCACCTTTATTACCTTTGCCCTTCTTAGTTTCCGCAGACTTAGCCTTAGGAGCTTCTGTAGATGCCTCTGTAGCCTCCGTAGGAGCCTTCTGAGAGGTTTTCTCATCTACCCCTTGTGTTGGTGTGGGTTCATCAGAAGTAGCCTTAGAGGGCGTTTCCCCAGCCTTAGAATCGGTTTTAGCATCGGTCTTAGAGTCCTGATCTTCCTTCTTAGGCTTAGCAGGAGCATTGGCACCTATGTGACCTTTGCTAGGTGTTTCAGAATTACTTTCAACATCTCCCTTTTTGCCTTTACCTTTCCTAATTTTAACTTTAGCTGCTTTATCTTCAGCATCAGCTTTTGCTTTCTTAGCGGCTTCATCAGATGCTTTAGCTTTTGCTTCAGCTTCCTTCGCATCTAATTCTGCTTTCTTAGCATCAGCCTCTTTCTGTTCAGCCTCAGCCTTCGCTTTGGCCTCTTCCTCCTTAGCTTTCTTGCTGGCTTCAGCACTTTCTTTAGCTTTAGTCTTCTTGTCAGCTCTGTCCTTAGCTTTATCAGCCTTCTCTTTAGCCTTGTCAGCTTTAGCCTTCTGTTCAGCCTCGGCTTTAGCATCAGCCTTTGCCTTCGCCTCAGCTTCTTTTGCCTTTTCCTCTGCTTCCCTTCTGGCACGATTAGCGGCTACTGCCTCTTTCATCTTACTACCCTGTTCAGTAATCTCAGGAGCTTTACGTGAACGAGGCTTAACCTCACCCTCTCTAGCAGTATTAACACTAGCAAGAGCTTCATCCTTAGCTTTAACTTCGGCCCTTTCAGCTTCAGCTTCTTTGGAGATTTCATCCTTACGCTTATCTACACCCTTCTTCTCAGCTTGACGTAGAGTAACATCAGCCTGTCTTTCCTTAGCCTTCTGATCAGCTTCTTTACGAGTATCACGAGCAGTCTGCTTAATAGAACCCTTGACTTTAGTAATGTCTCTTTTAATCCTTCGAGTCTTATATTCAAGATTGGACTTATTAGGAGTATTCTCCATAGTAAGTTCTTCAGCAATCCTGTCCATGAAAGCATCTACTTGATCTTCAGGTAAACCATCTAAGGATTCAACTAACTCATCAACTCTTTGATTAAGATCTTGTCTTAATTTCTCATTAGCTTTGAGTTCACTTCTACGAGTGCCAGCTTGAGCTCTACTTTGACGAGATTGATTTCTAAGATCCCTGTTAACTGTAGTAGCAACAATGTCATCAAGTTCAGCATTACCAGTGACGGACTCAGTGGTTCCCTGTTTTTCAGCAGCCTTAGCATAAGCTGTAGAGTCATCTCTTTCAGTTGCAGGTTTAGATTTCCTCATAACATCAGCAGCATCAGCTTCAGCTACAGCAGCATCCACTTTAGCAAGTTCAGCATCTAAGCTGAAATCAGGTGAAAGTTCAGACTGTACATCAGTAGTTACAGTGTTATCACCTAAACTGCCTAAGAAATCCTTGTCTTGAATAGCTTTTCTTTGAGCTCTACGTTTAAGTGCAGTTCCGGCCCTACCAGCTACAGCTTGACCAACCACAGATGCACCACCAGTACCTACAGCAAGGGCAGCAGTCATACCAGCACGCAAAGCTTTATTACCCTCTTTAGTACTTCTATGCTCTGTTAGCTTACTATTTATAGATTTAGCTACAGCAGCTTTTTGTAAGTGAGTAGCTAGATTGGTACCAGCCGCCAAGTCAAAGTTAAGTGCGGCTTTAATTTTAGCAGGTGAAGCATCAGGAGCACCCATAGATATACCTTCAAAGATACCATTTACTATGGTTTCATCCGCAGACACTTTAGACCTAACTGCAGTGAGTTGATTTATCCTGTTTTGAGCAGAAGATCTTGCCTCGGCAGTAGTGGCGTTAGACTTCATCTTATTTGCTTGGTCTAATTCAAACTCTATCCCACGCTTCTTCTTATTAAGTGTAGCTAAGATGTCATTAGTTGCAGAGATAGTTTTCTTGTATATCTTATCAACACCTTCTTGCTGAGAATTGATTTCTTGAATTTCCTGATCAGCAGCAAATGTATTTTGAAGTCCAGATCCAATCCTATACCCAATACCTTTATTGAACTTATATCTTGTAGACATATCGTCATCGAACATATTTTCATTAATAGTTACTTTGTTGTCAACTAACTCCTGAAGAATATCTGCTTCGGCTGTATACTTTAAGCCATCTATATTATTATGTAACTCATCAACAGCGGCAAGATACTCTGGACTATTTCTTTCAAACTGACCTATAGTATCTTGCGTAGATTTCAAGGCATCCGCATAATTAGCAGCAGGTCCTTCAGCTCCGCCAGATATTAACAAGTCAGTACTAATACCTAGATTTTTAAATCTCTCACTAACTGCCTGTGCAGCTTCACCATTGCCTATTGTAAGGTTAAAGGCTGTATCTACAGCAGAACGTCCACCACTAAGATAACCACCACTAAGGCCACCAGCAATACTAGCTTCAAGGGAACGTTCAGCAATAGTGCCCATGTCCCTTTCACCAGCAGCATAAGCACCCATAGCTTCTTGTCCAGCTTCTGTAGCACCTTCACCTACGATAGCCTTACCTGTTGTTTTAGCAAGACCTTTCAATCCCTTCTCTGCTACAGCTTCACCTGCCTCAGCAGCTACCCTTCCAGTGGGCAGTAATCTACTAGCCTTTAAGCCAACTCGTTCTAACGCACCACCAGCAGCANCTGACATCTTGTCATCATTACCACGTTCAATCTGCTCTTGACGAATACCACCTGCTGTAGCACCACCTGCAATAGCAAGAGAAGCAGCTGTACCTACACCTGGAGCAACTAAGTTACCAACTGTGTTAGCAGCTATTGTTGCAGCCATAGTAGGAGCACTACGGAATGTTCTTTCTACACCACCATATAAAGCACTTCCCCAGTCACCTTGACTGATAGCATCAGTTAAGTTCTCTGTCTGAAATCCAACTTGCCCAGCTTGATTGAAGTTATTAGCAGCAGATCTACGAGCATAAGCAGTAACACCCATCGCTCCTAGTTCTTCAGCAACGTCTCCTACGATATGCCAACCACCACCTTGTAGTTCATCCACACCGGCACCTAATTGAGCACCAAGGCCNTGGAAATTAGGATCTGATTGAACCTCAGACCATGATTTTATAGCCATTTAAAACTCCTTATTTTTGGAAAGAAATACCATACATTTCTGCACTAGGGTCATACTGATCCATTCTATATTGCTCGTACCAAGGACGTTCCATTCCAGAAGTATAACCCATTCGAGCCACTTGCTGATCCAAGTCAACCATCTTAACAATATTCTCTTTAAGGAGTTCTTCGTTACGCTGATATAGATAAGCAGCAAGGTCTTTAGCAGCACCAGCAGGAAGTACATTCTCTAAGTGATTTAGAGACATATTCTTACCGATCTTATGAGCAACAGCCCTTACAGAAGGTACGGCATTAAATATTAATTGAAGTTCAGCCTCACGTACAGCACTATCTGGGTCGTTAATCTTAGCAGTCTTATACACTAACCCCAACTGTTCCATTGGAGAATAGTTCTCTTTGTTAGCATTATAAGCATCCATAGCTTCACGATACTTAGAAGCATCTTGACCAAGTTTCATTACATCCTTAGCAGCAGCCTGATATAACTTACTGTCCCCCTTAGTACCTGCCTGTAGTTTTTCAATCATCTTAGCTTGAAGTTCGGACTGATACTTAGAGGATTCAAAGGCCATCTTAGTGTTGAACTGAGCAATCTGAGAGTTCATTTGCTCCACTTTGAATTGCTGACCAGCATTGAACTGATGTCCTTGCATGGCCATCTTCTGTTGTTCCATTTGGAATTGTTGTTCCAATCGCTTCTGGTCATTAATATCCTTCTGCCAAGATTTAACTTGAGACCAATCTCCACTGTTAAAACCCTGCCTAACAATCTCCTCAGGCACACCTGAATTTACAAGTTCAGCATACTCGTCAGTATTTATGTATTCGCTTTGGGCGTAAGCAGCCATACCTGTATACATAGCATCCTCTACACTGTTACCAAGTAGAAGGCTTAATCCAAATGTAAGGGCACTCTGTTGAAAAGCATTACTGTGAAATGTTCTCTTTTCATCATCTGTGGCAGGTTCAGCCGTAGACCAATAATCCTGAGCTGGACTTTGCCAAAGTGAACTAGGAGCAAGTGTTATATCTTCAAGTNGATACTTAGAGGATTCAAAGGCCATCTTAGTGTTGAACTGAGCAATCTGAGAGTTCATTTGCTCCACTTTGAATTGCTGACCAGCATTGAACTGATGTCCTTGCATGGCCATCTTCTGTTGTTCCATTTGGAATTGTTGTTCCAATCGCTTCTGGTCATTAATATCCTTCTGCCAAGATTTAACTTGAGACCAATCTCCACTGTTAAAACCATGTCTAACGACCTCTTCAGGTACACCTGAGTTTACCAATTCAGCGTATTCGTCAGTGTTGATGTATTCACTTTGAGCATAAGCCTGCATGCCCGTGTACAGTGAATCTTCCAGATTATTACCAAGTAGAAGGCTAAGGCCAAATGTAAGAACACTCTGTTGAAAAGAGTTACTTTCAAAGGTTCTCTTTTCATCATCTGTGGCAGGTTCAGCCGTAGACCAATAATCCTGAGCTGGACTTTGCCATAGTGAACTAGGAGCAAGTGTTACATCTTCAAGTGGATCGTATTCTACTTCCACGCCCTTAACGCCAGATACATCTACACTTCCATCTGACAATCCAATGTGATTAGTTCTTTGTTGCTTCTTAGGTTCTGGCTTTGTCTCACCAACTACAGGGTTAGCAATAGCATCTCTAGTGCCTTGCTCTAGTTGACTAGCTAACTTGCCCTTAGCAGCAGGAAATGCTGACTTAGGTTCTTCTTTCTTAGCAGGTACTTCTTCTTTCTTAGGTGTTGGTTCAGGCGCATCATACCCCATGGATCTCAAAGCACCTCTAGCATTTCTTTGACTGTACTCTTTATTAACCTTCGCATTTTCATCAGCTATTTGTTTCTTACGTTCCTCAGATACTGTGACATCTGGACGCTTAACTACGTAATCTACCATTTAAACAACCTCCTCGCCACGTGCTTTATGCATCTCTTGATTACCTGAGTAAGCCATTCCACCCACCATCTTACCACGAACACCTTGGAACATCTGTTGATATTTCTGTTTCATTTGTTCTAGGTCTTGAGATGACTTCTGAAAACGAGGATCTTTCTTATCAAATACATTACGAAGTGTTTCTTCTCTACGTGAAATTTCAGATTTAAGATCTCTCATCTCTTCCAGTGTTTGCATATTCTCCTGAAGGAACTTTTTACTCGCTTCTGGATTCTGTGTTTCTTTGTATGTCTTAGGTCCAGTCTTACCGTTCATGATTCCAGTTACATCACGGAATTCACTACCAACAGCATCAGCCAATACCTTCTTACCTTCCTCTTGAGTCATCTCACCACGTTCAATCATACCACGTAGATTCTCAGCAATACCTTGAACTGAATCTTGCATCTTAGATGTGAAACGATTGTCTTGAACGTCACGCATCTTATTACGCATTGATTTATTAAACCTCTCATCAATGTCAGATGAGAACTCTTCTTCTTTCTGAGGAGCTTGTCCAACAGGCATCATTCCATCAGGAGTAGGTTGCCCTTGCGGCCTCTGCATAGGCAAAGAGCCTGTTGGTTGTGTCTGTTGAGACTGCTGTTGAGGACTTAATTCTTGTCTGTACAGAGACTGCATTATCTTCTCCTTACTTCAAACCAAAGTTGTTAAAAGCAGCTTGCTTAGCATTCAAAGCACCATAGAAGCTACCAGCATCAAAGTTAACGTTACGACTACCCAATGAAGGGGTAGAGGGCTTTGGCTTCTCTTTACGATTAGCTGATAGGAACTTAGCAGCTTCACCAAGAGCACTTGTCCAATCACTACCTTCTTCTTTTCCATACTTCTCTGCTTCTACTTCAGACATTCCAAGTTCACGCATGGCATTCTTATCACCACTTTCTTTAGCAGCTTTTTGATCCCTATCAAACTGAAAAGGATCGAATGTCTCAGGACTATCAATAGCCTTCTTACCTTTTGCCAAAGCAGCATCTTTCTTCTTCTTTTTCTTATCTTCACCTGTAATCATATCTCCTACAGCAGAAGCACCGTCAGAAATAGAACTTCCAGCAGATGACAATGCACCTGTAATTTTATCCCAAACCATTTAAATCACCATATTGGCTTTCATAAGCCCCAGTTGAAAATCTTTAACACGAATAGGTGTCTGTTTATACCACATAGAGTCCATAGCTTCTACCGCTGCTTCAGGAAACTTATGTTCCTGTAGTAGTCTCCAAGTGCCTTTATGTATAGTGTACCACGCTACACCTAATTGAAATGATACATGACCAAGAGCTTCTACTAGCTCTCTGCAATTACCTAGATTCAGTAACTTAGCTTGCCTCAGTCCAGCTTCAAATGCTTTGATAGCATCACGACTGAATTGTTCTTCTAAGTCACCTTCCCAAAGATCACCTTCTTTATACATTTCACATTCTTCAGGTGTAAGAAGATGTCCCGTACCTACAGTAAGATTACCTAAGCTATCTCTATATACACGATTACGAACACCCTCACGTAAAGCTAACTTCTCAAAATATTCTTCACTCGGAAACATCAGGCTTCTCCTTCTTTTTCTTTGGCTTGCTAAGTAATTCTTTCTGAACATTATCTGCAATAGTAGTACCAGTATNTCTACAATCTTACCACGAGCAAATGATATATCATTATAGCCACCAGCACTGCCATCAATGAAGGCACCCTCATCACCAGCATCATCAATTTCCCATCCCCAATCAGAAGGCAGGGCATTAGGTGGAACAATGTTACTCCAACGAACACGTTGAGGATAAGTATCACCACCACCTATGGCCATGAGGAAATTTTTATATGTACGTATAGTGTCCACTTCCCAGTTCTTAGAGAATTTAGGTAAAGGTTCAAATACATCGCTACCATCAAGCTTACCCAAAGGAGCATCAAGTTGCTTACTATTAACAACAATACTATTAGAGATAATAGTAGAGCTCCAAGGAGCCTCATAAGGAATAGTTCCCGGACCTTCAGCAGTGTCACCTACAATCTTATCAGGTGAGATACGTTTATGCTCCCAACCATCAGTCATCCAGATAGCGTTCTGTGTACAGTAAAACCATTGATCAGGATGTAATGGACGATAGATAAGATGCATGGGGATTTGATTTATACCTAGGTAAGTCATAGCCCCAGACTCTAGTCTGTTATTATAAAATACTGGAATATATCCTCTTGTCTTTTCTGCCATACCGTTATTGAAACGTATGTTATGTGCTTCTGACCAAGATTCAACCCCTGTATCAAAAGGTGCTAGGTCTGACACTACACCCTTAGTGCCAAGGCCACGCATTTTTAAAGTTTGTAATGCCATAGATCACCCCATTATTCCAAAGTTAACAGTACCAGCACCTTTGACGCCACCGTTACCCTTCAACACAAGATCTTTATATGGCTTAGTTCGTAAAAAAGTATCCTTGTAGTAAGTCTCGTTATTCTTCTGAACCCTATACCAAGCATAAGGGCAGTTATAAACGTCCTTAAATGCTATTGAGCCACTACTAGTTCCATTGACAGAGATTCTGAATCCGGTATGAGGGCACTTAAGTGAATGCCACCACCAAGGTATATTGGCATCCTTAGCCGCAAAGATAGTACTTAAATCCCCTTTCTCAAGTTGGTTCTCAAACGGCTTAGCTTCAAAGACTTTAACGTAATAAGTTACATAATGTCTTCGTGGTCTAAAATCCCAATCAAAAGTAATGCTTCGATTGGAGTCTCCGGGTAGTACAAATCTAGCTGCACATACAGCATCCCTTGTACCTTGACCGGAGTCCCACATAGCAGCCATGTACCAAGCTTTATCGGAAGGGTACTTAGTAGCATCTAAAGTAATTGTTCTACTAGAGTAACCTCCATTTGAGCTCTCACTCCAAATACGAGTACCTTGTGAACGTTCACCTATTACTTCATATTCTAGTGGTAACTTCTCTGTTGGATTATCTCCAACGTAAATATAAGTCTTCTCCCCTGTTATACGACCAGCACTAGCATTGTTTTCTGAANCCCATACCAGCTTGCATCTGATTATTGTACATTTGTTGTTGTAAGGCACCTTGTTGGTTATACATACTAGAAGCGCTGTTAGCAGCACCAAATCCAGCTTGAGCAGCAGCTAACTGAGCATTCTGTTGATTCTGTAATGTGCTCATAGCAGCAGCCTGAGATGAATCAAATGATTGAGATGCTAAATTAGCCATAGTGCTTTGAGCTTGAGCACTCAAATTACCAGTAGCTTGACCACTAGCTAATTGTGTTCTTGAACTACCTACGTTACCACCACCAGCAGCATTGCCATAGATACCACCAACTGCTTGTGCTTGACTCTTCTCTAAATTAGCCATGATAGCAGCATTCTGATCATCCATCATAGCTTGCTTATCACCTAGCAGAGTGTCACGCATGTTCTGAATGTCATACGTGGTATAGCCCTCTTGTGCTTTCTTATAAGCATCTAACGCTCCGGGTAAAGCACTACCCATTTGACCAGCTAGGTTTCCAAGTTGACTTGAGATATTGCCAAGTTCTTCGCTTGAGCCCATGCCTTGCCAAGCATTCTGTAAATTCTCATTAGCTTGAGGTCCATTGAAGTCAATCCAATTTCCACCTATGCCACCGCTTTGATTGAATAGATCCTCTGCCATGCCAAGAATATTCTCACCATGTCCCGCAGCGGGTGCCCATGGATTAGTTTCCGTTGTACTTTCTTGTTCGTCGCCACCGCCACCCATAGTCAGTGCACTCCTTTTTCACATACGTAAACAAGCCTACCTTGTTTTGACGTAAATTGTTTTACTAATGTAAAGCCAAGCCTCTTAAGATATTTTCGATACCAGCCGACTCTACCCGTTAATCTAATGTAAGGCTTATCAAATCTCTTAGCTGCGCTAACTAAGAAGTAATACATTTCCACTACATTTATCCTACCATCAATACCACCACCTACGATAGCATTAAGACCACCTTCACATATCTCTACGATTCCAGCATATACAAGTTCACCCGTAGCATCCCTCTGTTCAAACGTAAAGGCGCCTCCAAGGCGCATTCTCTCTTCCCAGTAGGATAGCTCACGGTCATCTGGATAAACCCTGTAGACACGCTCTATGAGCCTTCTGTTGTCCTCTGTAAGTGGTGTTATAAGTATCATGCTATACCCCTTATGGTGTTGGTTTTTCTAGTGCCGCAATTCTTTCTTCTAACTTACGCATGGCAATGGATATACTCCTAGTAACATCTCCTAGCTCTCTCAACTGACCTTCCAGATCAAGTCGCATATCTTCAGCACTATTAGCATTAAGATGCTTTGCTACGAATGGTATAATCTCAGGCAGTTGTTCATTTTTATTGCCACCACTGATAACTTCATCAGTAGGTCTATCAGAAGTTGCCACCCTACCAGAATAGTTCTTATTCATCAATGTTTCCATTAACGTCTACCTCCAATCCTTACTACAGCATCGAAACCACTCAATTGCCAATCACCTACTCCACGTCCACTTACTTCAACACAGAGATATCTGTTATTAACACGAAGATCTACTTTCCTGTCTTTACCACAAACATACTTAATAGCATCACCCCACGTAACAGTACCACCTGGAACTTCAGCTCCACCTACACGGATGTAGATTTCACCATCTCCACGTACTTGTGGCCAAACGGACAACACAGTCTTGTAGTCTATTGTTTCAGTTACATCGTCTAAATCTATGTAAGTCTTTGTGACTGTAGAGATTACATCATCCCTGTACAAAGTCCATCTCTTAGTTTCAGTATCATAATCGTCTAGAGTAGTGTAGTAGTTACCACGGTCAAGTACGTAGAACCCACCGTCAGTGCTAGCACATATAAGGGAGTGTTCCCTAAAGTTATGGGATGATCCACCACCAGCAAGATTCCATAATTCTACAGAATCCTCCCAAAGATAGTTATCAGCAACACGGGACCAAGCATCAGGCTTAACCTTATTTTCATCATAGATAGGCACAGGTCCAAGCTTGATGTCATTAGTACGAGGTAAATCAATAAAGCTCCATGTCTCTTCTTTGAAGTTATAGATAGCAGCTTTTGTAGCTTCCTTTACAATGGAGTATACTTCAGCAGCTAAACTCTGTACACCTACAGCATCATTACCAGCATAAGTAATCCATATTTCATTCTCAGTAAGATAAGGAACAACCTTAACGGATTCATATCTGTTACTAGTTAATTTATCAATCAACTCCACACGAACCTTATTATCAATAACAGATTTCTTTGAAGAACCATTATGAATATAAATATCGTTAGCACTTACAACAAAGTGTGAGTTATTAAATTCAGCAACACAGTCAGGGTTAATAGCACCACCATCATCAAATAAGCTACGGAATCTAAAGATATCATTACTACCTACATATTCACAGGTGACTACTTCTTCAGTGGTATAGATGATGAATTGATCCCTCAAGGGCTTACCGTCTACAATCTTACCACGAGCAAATGATATATCATTATAGCCACCAGCACTGCCATCAATGAAGGCACCCTCATCACCAGCATCATCAATTTCCCATCCCCAATCAGAAGGCAGGGCATTAGGTGGAACAATGTTACTCCAACGAACACGTTGAGGATAAGTATCACCACCACCTATGGCCATGAGGAAATTTTTATATGTACGTATAGTGTCCACTTCCCAGTTCTTAGAGAATTTAGGTAAAGGTTCAAATACATCGCTACCATCAAGCTTACCCAAAGGAGCATCAAGTTGCTTACTATTAACAACAATACTATTAGAGATAATAGTAGAGCTCCAAGGAGCCTCATAAGGAATAGTTCCCGGACCTTCAGCAGTGTCACCTACAATCTTATCAGGTGAGATACGTTTATGCTCCCAACCATCAGTCATCCAGATAGCGTTCTGTGTACAGTAAAACCATTGATCAGGATGTAATGGACGATAGATAAGATGCATGGGGATTTGATTTATACCTAGGTAAGTCATAGCCCCAGACTCTAGTCTGTTATTATAAAATACTGGAATATATCCTCTTGTCTTTTCTGCCATACCGTTATTGAAACGTATGTTATGTGCTTCTGACCAAGATTCAACCCCTGTATCAAAAGGTGCTAGGTCTGACACTACACCCTTAGTGCCAAGACCACGCATTTTTAAAGTTTGTAATGCCATAGATCACCCCATTATTCCAAAGTTAACAGTACCAGCACCTTTGACACCACCGTTACCCTTCNAGATAGTACTTAAATCCCCTTTCTCAAGTTGGTTCTCAAACGGCTTAGCTTCAAAGACTTTAACGTAATAAGTTACATAATGTCTTCGTGGTCTAAAATCCCAATCAAAAGTAATGCTTCGATTGGAGTCTCCGGGTAGTACAAATCTAGCTGCACATACAGCATCCCTTGTACCTTGACCGGAGTCCCACATAGCAGCCATGTACCAAGCTTTATCGGAAGGGTACTTAGTAGCATCTAAAGTAATTGTTCTACTAGAGTAACCTCCATTTGAGCTCTCACTCCAAATACGAGTACCTTGTGAACGTTCACCTATTACTTCATATTCTAGTGGTAACTTCTCTGTTGGATTATCTCCAACGTAAATATAAGTCTTCTCCCCTGTTATACGACCAGCACTAGCATTGTTTTCTGAAGTAAGTTCAAATAGATTACTAAGATCTCTAGTTGAATCTATAATACCAACTTCCTTTTCCTTCGGTACATCATGTTCATTGCCTAAGAGAGCCTTAGGCATTAAGATGTCATCAATACGGACAGGGGTAGTTATACTCTCATCAGTTTCATCTTTAACTTCTTTATAGAAAATACTAGTAGCCATTATACCTCCCTAGGAATTAATCCCTCTAAAGTACTAACCTTTGACTTTAAGTCTTTAATTTCTTTGAGGAGTAATGGAATCATCTGAGTATAGTCTACACTGTGAAAACCAGTATGAATATCCTTGTCAACAATATGAGCATGTTCAGGTGCGTGCTCTAGTACCTCTTGAGCAATAACACCATACTCCCACACACCTTGCTTCTTGTACTTAACAGGACGTAGATTATCCACTGTAAGATCCGATGCTAGGTCGTTGATATGGAACTTAATACGTTCATCACTGCCACGGAAGATATTACCAGTTACACGTAGGTTAGTGTTTACATTACATTCCTGTAGAGTCATGATACCAGTATCCATGTTAAGCTGGAACTTCTCTTTAGCAGGTCCTTCTAACTCATTAGCAACGAGTTTACCGTTAACTGTAAGCACACCCTCTGTAGCTACAGCAACATCCTTATCAGCATAGCGAAGCTTAGCTACACCATTGGTCATTCCATCTTTATCTTTAAGGGCAATGTATCTCTTATCTGCCGTACCGAGTGTAATAGCACGGGACTTCTTTTCTGCTGGAAGTTCTGAAGGATCTTCTAGATTATTCTCATCTGTTGTGAATTGAATTTCACTAAGACCGCTGATACGTGGGGAATCAGGTGTACTGGAATCAGTACCATCAACCCCACCTTCAGTAAAGAACAAGTCCCCTCTAATCTCAGCATCTTTTAATACTGTGAATTTGGAGAGTGCTTCTGGATCTTCAGCATCTTCAATGGCCATAATCCAACCATATAATTTATTTAATTGCTCCGCACTAAAGTCCACTTTTCTATCGAACTTAGGGAAGTTGTTTCTTAAGTTGCTTTTAATAAGACGAATATGATCGTCACCTTCTTTAAGCAAATCGAAGGATTTAGGATTCTGTTCATCTAATTGAGATATAAAACTACTGCGTTCAACAGTCATTATACTACTCCTTCTCTATGCCCCTCAGAAGGCCATAGAAGCCCTCTAAGAGGTGTTTGTTATTACCTATACCAATGTATTATTTTGAGTCTAAAAGACTAACAAGGGACACTATACGGGCCTCTAGGGCGGTTATACGAGCATCATTACTGTTTACGTGATTAATAACTGCCTGAGAGGATACTACTTCAGGATCTCTCACATCATCATAAACCTTGATACACCACAGAAGGCTAATGTTCTTAGGACGAACTTCGTTTGCTGTTGGGACTACACGGGAAGCATCGAAAAGCAAACTCCTTCCTCTACTAGCTGAACCGGTAGATCCCTGGGTTCGATAGTTATAATTTTGAGGTCTACCTCCAGTTACGAATGCACCATATTGAACACATGTATCTAAGGTAGGGGCGTGTGGATTGGATACGCCATTAACCTCCGTGTAAGTGCTACCATACTCCCCAGTTATATTCCTAATAGTATCTCCCTGAGAAGCACCGATAGCACCACCTGCTTCTACACCACGTACAAACATACCATTCATGTATGGAACGTAGACACCACCAACAACAGGTACATCAACAATACTCTCATAAACATCAACAGCCTTACCTGCTACTGCTGCTTTGAATTGCTCCCAAGTCCCGTGGATCATTTTGACTGCGTATATATCTTTAGCAAAGTTTTCTGGAGAGGAAATTGCTTCAAAGAGACTAGCAACTATAGAGGTATTACCTTTCGGAGTTACAAACTTATAGGCATAAGTTGGGTACTTTGATGTCTCATATTCAGAGGTCTCGTACCAAGTAATATACTGCCCATCCAATCCATCCCATGTATCTGCTAAACCATTAGTCCAGTCACCTGCGTTGCTAGTAACGGGTACAGTAGTCTTAACTTTAGGATTACGTTGAGCAATCATCTTATCAATGAATGATTGATATTCTAGATTATTCACCAACTTACCATCACATACTTCCCATCCAGCAGGAGCAGTCTTACCATAGAAGGTATTAACAGAGGTGATAGGTACACGACCCTTTTCCATATCCTTAATGGTATCAACTACAGCCTGAGCATCCAGTTCAGCCTTATTCGTTACAGTATCATACGCCTTGATGATAGTAAGGAAGTTCACGTTCTGTGGGTGATTGGTACTATCTGTAGGTACTATACGAGAAGCATCTAGCACCACATCAGTAGCCAATGACTCACCAGTAGTACTTGTATTTGAAGTTCGTACATTACCCCCAGCATACAATGCACCGGCAGACCGTTCAGCTGTAGGTACTCTTCGGAACTCTCCAATATTACCAGTAATATTCCTAATAGCATCCCCTTCACCAATACCGATGAATCTACTATCTCTATCATCCCATCCACTAATGTATTGACCTCTCATATCTGGTAGGTATACAGCATTGTCTAGCGGGATGTCTGTTAGGGAATTATATATATGGATTTCAGAAACTTTAGCTGCTTCGGCAAACTCACTCCAAGAACCCTGCAACATCTGAACTGAATACCCCTGATAAATGTAGATACTCTTGCCAGCTACTAGACCTAGCCTCCCTATTGCACTACCAATTGAAACGTACTTGTACCTTAAATCAAAAGAACCATCTGTAGTGATACCCGTGCCTGTAAAGTTTATGATCTGAGATGTACCAGTATTAAAGTCTATGTCATTAAGAGCATTATTATTAAGTATGCCGTTAGTCCAGCCGCTTCCATTGTAAGATAACTTAACAGAGGCCCTACCAGGCTTCCTCATACTAATCAAATGGTCAACTAACTGAGGATACATTGTCCTTTCAATACGAGAACCATCACAAGAGAGATAACCCAAAGGAGCTTTAACACCATAGAAGTTACTGATATGACCTACAGGTACTCTATCACCTTCCATAGCTATTACTTTATCTTTAATCTCTTCAGCACTTAATTGAGCAGGATCTCTATATTCATCATACCCCTTCATAATCCACATAGCATTTAAGTTATATGGTCTATTCTCATCAGCAGTAGGTACTTCTTCAGAAGGACCGCTTACTTTACCAGTAGGGGTGCCAGATGAAACACTAGTAGTTGTTGCAGTGGCATTAAAGTATACTGCCGCATCAGCAGCCCATCTAGGATGCCCGGCAGCGTTGCCACTATGAGCAGTGGCTGGAAGGGTAATAGAGTGATTATGATCAGATAAAGCATTACCTTTAAATACAGGTGTAAAGTTCCTAATAGCATCACCTTGAGGTGTAAGTACACCACGACCAGTATCTCTATCATAACCTCTAATAAAGGCATTACGAGCATCAGGCATATAGGCACTAGTACTATTTGGAATAATATCTACAATACTGTTATACACGTCCACAGCCTTACCAGCAACAAGGGCCTTAAATTCATCCCATGTACCATGTACCATCTGAACCCAATATGTACCACTGCTTGCATTTTTTAGTGAATATTTATCCAGAAAAGATAGCTTAGCGACTACATTTGTATTTCCTGTAGGAGTAACGTATTTCTCAAAAAAGATTTCAGTGTTAGTACTAGCTTCAGAAGTCTGAAGCCAAGTTATAGCATTCTTATTATCTAAGGTTGTCATTAGACCACCTGCCCAACCAGAGTATGAATAAGTAACAGGTACAGTAGTCTTAATCTTACCAGTACCATCGATACCGGGACTACGGATATTTACCAAGTGCCTATACAAATCAGGATAAGATATATTTCCACTAGGGGGATTACTTCCGTATATTAGCTGGCCATTCAACTCAAACCATCCATCAGGAGCTGTTTTACCAGAAAATGCTAATACGGAACCAACAGGTATACCGGGATTAGTTTGGATAGCTTCCCATGTACCGTCAGTTTTACCAGCATAATGAACGTTAACATCAGCACCGGAGGGCTTATTCATTTTAATACTGATATTAGTGTTAGCAGTATTAATGTTAGCACGGATAGCATCTAACTGAGTATCTGTCTCACCTTGAGTATAACCCAATTCTTCTTTATTAGTAGTAACGCCACCACTCTTAGCGAGAGCACCAATCTTAGTTGGATTGAAGTTCTCAATATCTTCATATACTACACGCTTACGATCAGCACTAGCACCAGCATTCTTGGCATAAAGTTCACCACCTACAGCAACATCACCAAGGGTATCCATTACAATACCTTTACGGTTGTTATCACCAGCAGAAGCTTTATAAGCAATAGAGAACTGTTCTTTACCACCTACTTCAATAGCATTCAATTCAAATTCAGTAGTCTTACCAGCAGCCGCAATAAAGGATATCTTATCCTTAAATTTAATATCAACCCCTTCAGCAGGAAGAGCACCTACGTCAGTAGCATTAAGTACTACATCACCCTTAGCAAAATATGGAACACCAGTCTTTTCATCTACTTTCTGCACGCCAGTAACAACGTCTGCTGTAGCTGTAACTGTACTTGGAATACCAATTACAATTGTATTAGTGCCAGCTTCAAATCTAGCAGTAGGTTGACCTGGACCTAGAACTTCAGCACGAGCATTGATGTTCTCAATATCTTCATTAATCTCTTCAACACGTTGAAGTGTAATTAGAGCATCTTGAGCACTAGCTGCTGATTGTTCTTCAGAACTTTGAGCATCTACAGCAGCACTATTTGCCTGAGACTGAGCACTCTCAGCAGCAATACGATCAGCATCTACTTCATCTCGCATTTCAGAAATTTCTGACCACTTTACTTCTACGTTTGCAATAGTCTTTTCGTTAATATCTTCAGCAATAATAACAGCATTGTTAGCACTGATAACAAGATCAGTTGTTTGGTCCTTAAGTTCAGTAATCTCTTCTACTGTAGCATCAAGAGTAGATAACTCTACTTCCATTTGATTAGCAATCTGGAATACTGAACGCCAGTCCTGTAAGCTATCATGTGAAGGTCCGAACTGACCGATGTTTACAGACTGAGCTGTTTGGGGCTTATCACCCGGATTATAAATCGCCATGTATTTTCCTCACATGTAAAAATAAATATTACGCATAGTCTGACCATCAGCTTCATCTGGTGTTCCGTATGCTTTTGTATCTGGAATGTCTTCCCTTTTGAGTTCTTGTAAATATACAGCTAAAGCGCTCATCATCTTTTGTTCCGACATTTGCTTATTCTCTAAATCCTTAACAAAATCATAACCGTAAGACAAAGCACCATAAAGTACAATCTCAGGGCAAGTTGTTAGGAAGTAAGAACTATCCTCATCATTCTGAAATACCACAGGATCTCTAATGTAAACTACACGGATAAGAGGTGTATCGTAAAGTACAGAACCATCTTCTTCATTTACAATTTCAGTAGTAACGGGAATTGGTCTAAAATACAAGCGTCTAATGTGCCTAGCATAATGTCTAATGATATCTCCACTTGTATCTGTCATATCCAATAACTCTGGATAAGTAGTTACCTTCAAAGGAACTTTATGTTCGGGAAGGTATAAGTATTTGATACGACCCATATCAGCAGGCATATCAATAAAATCAGTATGTGGATATACAGGTATCTCTACCTCATTCTCCAACGAAGGTACTTCTGGGCATGCTGCCATAATACTCTTCTGTATTTGCTTCTCAGCAAGATAAATAAAATCCGGAATCATACTAATCGTAGCTTCATCGTTACGATCTAACCATCGTTGAATGATAGTCTTAAGTTCTCCGTAATTTGTTATGGCCATAACTTATTACCTCTGGTATTCAACTACCAATTGTATTATGGTAGTTTTGTGTTATAATGTTCAACCATAACACAATTTATTTAATTGTAAATAATAAACAAGTATAATGAGAGGTAAATTTATATGGCAGAAGCATTGAAAGAAACATTAGGTATGTGGTGGGCAAAGATACTCATTCCAATTCTATTTGCGATTATCTCAGGAATAGTTGTATACTTCTATCACCATGAGATTAGAACAGATGTTATTGAATCAGATCTTCTATTGTTAAAATCGGATATCGCTAGAAACGAAACGGAGACGGGAGAGTACTTAGCAGTACTTAGAGAGATTGCTACTGGAGTTCAAGCTAATGAAGTCTCCATTAGAGAAATGAGGGCTCGTAATGATGCTATCATTGAAAGGAATACTCAGATGATTGAAGCCTTAATTGATAAAGCAAAATAAAGGAGTTATTATGGAGTAATAAGGATAGCCCCTTATGGGGCATCCTCAGATACGGTGACGACTTGAGCAGTAATCTCTCCAATCACACAATTGATTGCCGTACCCATACTAATGCTAGGCAGGAAGTAGAATTGCTGCAACGTCTCAGGGCTAACTATAAAGCCTCCTTGGGACGTTACGTTTGAGGTAGGCCAAAGTACCTTACCTTGTTTAATCGTCCTAGAAACGACTTGTGGGGTGTTGTAGAAGGTATTCTGAAGCGCACCTAGTTCACTGTCATAATAAGTAAAATAAATACCCTCCTTAAGTCCCTCCTCTTCCCCTTCTGCCCTTACCACTGAATCCAATTCAATGCTTTCAATAGTAAAGTCCACTTTCAAAGTTACATCTTCATCAATGACATCAGTCAGAAACAATGTACTATCCTGAGCATAATCACTCTCTACTTTAACACCTTTCCAACTATACTTACCATCTGGCTCCAACTCATGCTGACTCCACCCAGGAATCCCATAGTTATAAGGAACACCACTCTCTTCTCTTACTTTAGTTATATCTCCAGTAGTAGGCATAACCCCTCCATTACTTTTCTGTAGGTATAAAAAAACCCCCAAGGACATTGCATCCATGGAGGTTTCTTATTAAGCCCTATCGCACTGTAGAACTGTTAAGCTTTAGCTTTCGCCTTTACTGCTTTAGGGGCAGGAGCTTTAACAGCTGGACTAGCAGCTACAGTTACGCTCCCTTTACCTTCATCAGGCCAGTGGCCAGTTCGTTACGGTGACGCAGACCAACTTCCATTTCGATCATGGAACGCTCGAAAGAACCAGTCTTAGCAAGCTTGATAGTCATAGGAGCACGCAGAACTGTTTGTACCCAATC
>NTHP01001104.1:58047-76013 GCA_003416845.1 Oplegnathus fasciatus | reverse complement strand
AATTTACTTCTGACTGGCTTAGCCCTAGGCAAGGAGTCAGTAAAGTTAATAGGCAATCCCTTATTAATGGGAGTCTCTTGCTTAGTACTAGAGGGCTTACGGAGTAATCGCATGTAGAGCTCCATAGTCAATCATCAGATAACCACTTTCATGTTCATGTACATGCTGAGGATACACTTCTTGAACTTCCTGAGCAATGTAACCCATGTTGTAGTTTCTAAATTCTTCTGGAAGTTTCTGAGCTTCTTCATTCCAAGTCCACTCATAAACATTGAGTCCGTACTTATCTTCACCAAGCTTATTGATCTCAGACTTCAGTCTCTTATCAGAGAACATACTGGCAACAGTCAGGCCAGCACCTAACAACTGAGATCCAGTAGATCCACTGCTACTGGGAGCAGTGGTTGTAGCAGTACCACCAGCACCAGCCCATCCGCCAACAATTTGGTTGTACATGCCAAGATTTTGCCAACCAGCATTCTGTTGGCCCATCAAATTCTGATAAGCCATCTGAGCTTGCATCATATCATAATTGAATTGTCCCATACCAGCTTGCATCTGATTATTGTACATTTGTTGTTGTAAGGCACCTTGTTGGTTATACATACTAGAAGCGCTGTTAGCAGCACCAAATCCAGCTTGAGCAGCAGCTAACTGAGCATTCTGTTGATTCTGTAATGTGCTCATAGCAGCAGCCTGAGATGAATCAAATGATTGAGAGGCTAAATTACTCATTTGAGCTTGAGCCGAAGCAGACAGAGTACCTGTAGCTTGACCTGTGGCTAACTGTGTGCGTGAACTACCTACGTTGCCACCAACAGCAGCATTACCATAGATACCACCAACTGCTTGTGCTTGGCTCTTCTCTAAATTAGCCATGATAGCAGCATTCTGATCATCCATCATAGCTTGCTTATCACCTAGCAAAGTGTCACGCATGTTCTGAATGTCATACGTTGTATAACCCTCTTGTGCTTTCTTATAAGCATCTAACGCTCCGGGTAAAGCACTTCCCATTTGACCAGCTAGGTTTCCAAGTTGACTTGAGATATCGCCAAGCTCGGAACTATTACCCATACTTTCCCAAGCACCGGTTAAATTAGAGTTAGAGCTAGGTCCATTGAAGTCAATCCAATTACCATTAATCCCACCATTTTGATTAAACAAGTCCTCGGCCATACCGAGTATATTCTCACCATGTCCCGCAGCAGGTGCCCATGGAGTCGTTTCCGTTGTACTTTCTTGTTCGTCTGATCCACCACCCATTTCAGTATACCTCTCTCAAAGGATTATCTCTTTCAATTTCACCCCAACTAAAGCAAGTGTACTTATCTTTATTAGATATAATAAAACCCTCAGACTCTAGTTCCTTAATTACCTCATCCAGATGCCTCTTAGAATTATCATTTAACATTAATTCTACGCAACCCTTGCCTTCTTTAGCGGCTTTTAGAATGTAATCTCTAATAGTTACATTGAGACTCTTCTTAGTTTCTTCATTAACTGTCTCTATGAAAGTTTTTATTTCCTCTGCTTCCATACCTACACTCCAATTTCACATACGTAAACAAGTCTACCTTGTTTTGACGTAAATTGTTTTACTAATGTAAAGCCAAGCCTCTTAAGATATTTCCGATACCAGCCGACTCTACCCGTTAATCTAATGTAAGGCTTATCCAATCTCTTAGCAGCGCTTACTAAGAAGTGATACATCTCCACTACATTTATTTTACCGTCAATCCCACCACCTACGATAGCGTTAAGACCACCTTCACATACCTCTACTATTCCAGCATATACAAGTTCACCTGTAGTGTCTCTCTGTTCGAACGTAAAGGCACCTCCAAGGCGCATTCTCTCTTCCCAGTAGTCCAAGGTGCGGTCATCAGGATAAACCCTGTAAACACGCTCTATGAGCCTCCTGTTCTCTTCTGTAAGTGGTGTTATGAATATCATTACCTTACCTCTAAGGGGGGAGGAGTAGATTCTAGTGCTGCTACTCTCTCTTCTAACTTTCTTGTGGTTATTAATAAATCTCTAGTAATGTCAGCTAGTGCCCTGAATTGTCTCTCTGTACTTGTACGAAGTTCTTCAAAAGAGTAATCAGAAATATTCTCAGCAACATAAGGAGAAATGTTAATAGTGTCTGTAGTTCTACCTTTCTCACCACCTTTTGGTGGATCGTCAGGTGGACGTCCAATATCAGTAGCTGTTTTATAAGAGATAACCTTATCAGAATTCAGTTCTTTTTCAAAGGAATTCATCGCTTACCTCCTATACGTACGATAGCATCCATACCAAATAACTTCCAATCACCGACACCTTTACTCTGTATCTTGACACAAAGATAACGATAATTACTACGTAAATCTACTTTACGATCTTTACTACATATAAATCTTACAGGTTCTTGCCACTCTATATTACCGCCACTCGTGTGAGCTCCACCAACCTGAATGTATAGGTCTCCCGTACCTTCAATCTGAGGCCATAACGACAACAGTGTTTTATAGTTGACTGTATCTGTAAGTTCATCCATGTCGATGTAGTACTTGTTAAGTGTTGATATTACATCCTTACGAGTAAGTGCATATCTATTCGTTATTGGATCTTTTTCCCCTAGATAAGTAAAGTATTCTCCACGGTCTATAACATAGAACCCTCCATCAGCAGATGCACATGCTACAGAGTACCGTTTAAAGTTCTGAGCAGTACCACCAGTTATATTCCAAAGTTCAATACCATCTTCCCAGAGATAATCCTCAGGCAGTTTTTCCCAGTTCTTTACATCGTTTCCACTTTCATCGTAGATTGGGATAGGTCCCAAGTGCATATAAATTGTACGAGGAAGGTCAATGAAACTCCAAGTCTTACTTGTATAATTATAAATAGCAGCTTTGGTAGCTTCTTTACGTTCAGCTACCAAAGTACCGTCTTTGTAAAAACCAGTAGCATCGTTACCTGCATAGATTACCCAAATCTCATTCTCTGTGAGATAAGGTACAACTTTAACAGACAAGTATGAGTTCTCTGTAATCTCTTCAAGAATACTGGTACGTATCTTACTATCAATTACGGACTCCTTAGTACTTCCATTATGGATATAGATATCGTTAGCAGATACAACGAAATGTTTATTATCGAATGTTGCAACACAGTCAGTGTTGATAGCACCACCTTCGTCAAATAACTTTCTGAAACGGAAGATATCATTACCACCTACATAGTCACAAGTGATTACCTCTTCATCAGTGTATATAATGAAGCTATCTCTTAATGGATGCCCATCAATAACTTTACCTACAGCAAAGGATAAGTCATTATAACCACCTGCACTTCCGTCTATGAATTTATCTTCAGCACCTGTACTCTCATTTATTTCCCAACCCCAATTAGCAGGCAAAGCATTTGGTGGAACAATATCACTCCAACGTACACGTTGAGGGAAAGTATCACCACCTCCAAGAGCCATAGCAAAGTTCTTATAGGATCTTATAGTATTGGCATTCCATTTACCCCATTTAGCCAAGGGCTTAAAACCACCAGTGTCACCACCAGATACCATGCCTAAAGGAGCACTTAACTGGGAAGAGTGTAAGATAACACTATTTGAAATAATAGTAGAACTCCAAGGGGCATCATAAGGGATGTCAAGTTTAACTTCTTCATCTAACCAAAGTTTAGTATGATCCCAGCCATTAGTTTTCCAAATCATATTATTAGTTGCATATATCCATTCATCAACAGACAATGGCTTAACAATCAAGTGCATTGGAATCTGATCTTTACCATCGAACTTAAGAGCGGACTCCCTATTGTTATAGAATATAGGTATATATCCATTAGATTTAAATGCTTGTTTATTATTGAATCTTATATTTCTAGCTTCCGACCAAGCACTAATCGGAGTCTCAGAATCTGCTAGGTCAGAGATAACACCATGCGCCCCTAGTTCCCGCATCTTAATAGTTTGTAATGTCATGATAACTCCTAATTACTGAAACATACAAATTTTTGAGTAGTATTGGATTTAATGACAGCCATTAATCTATGTTGCCCAGAAATAAGTTCACCGTCTCGTCTAAAAACTAAAGGGTATCCTCCAGTGAGAATCCACTGACCATCTAACATTCTATTAGTAAAGATATCAACTTTACGCATGTCAGGGTCACAATTATCATTGTTATTTTCATCGAGAATTTGTTTAGCTATCTCTGGAGTTATCTCCCATACATAAGGGATTAATCTACTCACATTAGGTATCTTCATACTACAAAAGCCAATACGCCCATAGCGCCTTGAGTAACATTATAACTTATAGACAAATCCCCAGAAGGTTTAACTGTGTTACCCTTCCACAGATTAGCTCTACCAGAAGAACCACCACCATGGTACATTCCAAATACTTTGTAAGTAAAAGAACCACTTGGAAGTCCACTCACTGTACGAGTTCTATTGCCGTCATGCTCCCCACCATTGTTTTGACATTGACCCGTAATGGTTCTAAATAAAAGTGGCTTCCACCACTTATCACTTATATTACTTGAATCCCTGCCAACGAAGATTGTATTTAAGTCCACTTGATCTGGCCATTCTGTATATTGAACTTCATGAAGTCTAACATCCATATAATGATCAGCATTAGAACTTATATCAGGGATGTAAGGATTCATTACATTTACTGTAGTAGTTCCGGGCTTAATAAATCCACCACCTAGTAATCCACTGTGATCTTGATAACCATGTACGCCACCAAATGCTCTGTAATATACAGAGTAGAACATCCAACGTTCACGATACTGAGAAGGTACAGTGAATGATTTATTAGCAGGTATAGAACTACTAGTGTGTAGACGTTGAGCCCATGCATGAGATTTAGTTACATCTGAAACTTTAGGTGTAATGTAATAAGCAGAACTTTTCTCTATGTGATAATTAGTTGCTTCAATACCTACAGTAGCAGCTGTTGGATACTTTAAGTCTTCTGCCATCCTGAATAGATTACTTATGTCTCTACTGCCATCCCTATACCCTGTTTCCTTTTCTTTAGGTACATTAGCATCTTCACTTAAGTTATCCTTTGGTAGTAATAGATCATCTAATAGAATAGGTGTAACCTTACTACTGTCATCTGGATCTACTACCTCTTTATAATAATAATGTGTTGCCATATTAAATCTCCGGTATTCCGATGCAGTAGGCATAGCCAGGAGCTACGACGTTAAAGTTTATAGTAGTACTATCCTTTGGCTTAGTCTTATTAGCCCAAGTTCTACACATAAAGTCAGAGTGATACCAATAACAACCAATAGCTTTGAATTGAAATTCAGCTTTAGGTAGTCCAGTTATCTTGATATTTAAATCATAGATATGGTCATCATCAGCATAATAATCAACCCATTGCTTTCCACTGAAGAATACTAGTTGTTGCCACCACTCACTTAAGACTTCACCTTTGTCAGCATATATTTGTGATAAGTCCTTATCAGCATCAGAACCTCCACTAGCCTCTATCTCAGGTATATGAAGGTCTATCCTCATCCTTACTTTAGAAATCTCCCTAGCACTTAATCTAGGGCTTCTGGAGGTGTATGTGACAGTACCTGGAGGTATGAACTCACCACAAGCCATTAAAGAATGAACAGCACCGCCTTGAACATAATAACAAGTAACTGAATAGAACATCCACCTATCTCTATATTGCTCTGGGACAGTAAACTTTTGATTCTGACTAATGATATCTCTACTGCCGAGATTCAATACATTAATCTTACTCTTACTTACACTGACAATACGAGGTATGGTTGCAGACTTACTATTCAAGTTTACGTTATTTGCATGGTAATAAGTATAATCACCACCTACCATGGCTACAGATGGTCTCGAATCACTAGAGAATTCAAACAGATTGCTCAAATCTCTAGTGCCTTCTAGCATACCTACTTCTTTGTCTTTTGGGACGTCAGCCCCTGTTGACAGATCAAGCTTACTCATAAAGAGATTGTCGATAGGGATAGGTACTTTAACGACATCTCCTTGGTCATTCTCTTGATCAACGTCTTTATAGTAGTAGTGGGTCATTAGACCTCCTTAGATCCCTTCAGGATACGTACTTCTCGCTTAAGCCATTGAATTTCTTTAATTAGTGCAGGTATAATCTGAACATAATCCACACCAAGATGTTTACTCCAAGTATCTCTGCTCACTATGTGTGAAAACTCAACAGGAACTTCTTGTGCGATAACACCAAATTCAAATTCACCGCCTTTGCGGTATTGAACTGGACGAAGGTAATCTACTGTAATATCTTCAGGTAAGTCCTCGATATTGTATTTCAATGCACTATCAGATCCACGGAAGATTTTACCAGTAACTTTAAGATTACCACTAACTTCCAAGTCCTTCTGAACTACAAGTTTCTCTTTAGCTGTAATAGTATCAGCTTCAATAGTTTTAGTTACTAACTTCTCAAGTACTGTTAGCACACCATCAGTAGCTACGGCAACATCTTTACGTCTGTCTTCACCATCTGGAACTGTCAACTTACTAGCATCAAGAGCACTAAACTCAGTTTGCTTAGCATATCTCTTATCAGCCGTACGAAGGTTAACAGCACGAGATAACTTCTCAGCAGGGATAAGAGTAGCATCACCTGCCTCGTCTGTAGTAAATTGAATTTCAGACAGACCACTGATTCTAGGTTCTTCTGGAGTTGAAGTATCAGTTCCATCTTCACCTGCTTCAGTGAAGAATAAATTATTCCTAATCTCCATGTCCCCAAGAACAGTAAACTTCTGAAGTACTTCAGGTTCCTCAGCAGCATCTTCTACTGCCAATAACCAAGAATATAACTTGTTAAATTGTTCAGCACTCATATCTGACTTACGGTCAAACCTTGGGAATGTACTTTTAAGTGTACTTTTGGTGAGACGAATATGGTCATCACCTTCTTTAATCATATCCAAACTTTTTGGATTTTGTTCATCTAACTCGGAGATGAAACTGGCACGTTCTACTGTCATTATTTACTCTCTCTATAATATTAAAGTGAATGTATTACGTCATTTTTCTTGGTGTTGAAAGTGGATTAACAACAACCCTATTATTCAGTCCTGCTATCATTCCAACATTACCAGCATAACCAGATACATACAAATCACCATCTTCTGTAAGGTAATACACCATTACTTGTCTGTCACCAAATCCTTCTGGCATAATTTTAATAGCCTTAACATTCAGCATAGACTGAACTGGAAGGTTAGTAGGTGTACGTATATCAGCGGTGCTATTCAAACATAGTTGTTGGCTAGAATTAAGTCCCCAGCCCATTAAAGATCCATCAGGTTTCTGCAAGAGCATACAAAAACGATAGGAGTAAGTCCACCCTCCATCCATACCATATATCTCTTTGTAAGGGATGTCTAATACCGTTGGAGTACCACTATGAGTTTCAGTTCCATTACCGAGTATACAATCAGTATTGTAACCCCATCTCCATAACTTGGTCTTAGCCTTGTTACCTACCCATACAGAGCCTGGGCCTTGACCATAAGCTCTTACCCAATCAATAGATTCTGGTAAGTTGACTTTGTAAGGTGTTGATTGATCTGCCCCTCCGACGGCACCCCTGCCAATAGCCCCAAAGTTATTATGACCGGCTGTATATACTTCGCCACCCTCAGTTAAGAATACAGTAAACGAGTGAGCATCACTGGCAGTGGAAGTTCCTTCAGTGATCCATCTCTCCCCATAACCGCCTGTAATGTCTTTGATAGCCTTACCAGAAACGACCTTCAGCTCAGTAAGCTGCTTTATTTCACCTGTTGTATTTCCTACTCCAATTTGACCTTGAGCATTGTATCCACATCCGAATACCTTTAAGTCATTAAACTGAACAAACATGGCTGTAAGGTAACCACCTACATTCCAGAAGTTCTTTACATCTTTAAATGTATATCCAGATGGAAGTGTGATAGTAGTAGGTCTTAATATGTTATCTTCTGTATTTGGGATTGGCATTCTGTCACCGGTATTAGAACCCCATACCTTAATAGTACCATCTTTCAACATAAGAGCATTAGAAGTTCTGTTCTGTGTATGACTATCAGTTCTAATGAATATCCTGTCTACATTACTAGCTATCTTAGTTGGAAATGGACATGGATCAGTTACATTACCTACACCGCATTGAGCATTTTGATTTTGCCCCCAAGTGTAGAGATCCCCATTATTAAATAGAACGTAACACGTCAAGTGATCCCAAATCCAATCCTTCACTCCATCACATTTCTCGTAGGGCAAATCAATCTCAAAGAATCCATTAACAGCTAGATTAGATGCACCATAGTACTCTCTCCTAGTATTTCCCCAGAGATAAATCTTTCCATCTAATCCAAGACCAGCCATACCTGTATAAATATAACCCCTATTAAGCTCTTTGAACTTAGGGGTAAGGTAGTTGTATACGTTAGACTTGTTAATACCTAGAGACACTATAGAGCTCTTACTGTCTTTAGTATAGAGGATTCTATCTTCTGTATTTACAGCAAGCTCCCCTTCTACCAACTGAGATGGCAGAGGTTTCTTTCCTGCTTCTGATGACTTCTTAAATGATAATGAACTCATGCTGTCATCCTTCTAAGTGCTGAGATTGGATTAGTAGCTACGGTATTCATATTACCCATTACAAGTCCAACATTTGATAAATGACCTGATACGTAAAGAATGCCATCTTCTGTGAGCCAGTAAATTTGTGTACAACCATTGCCTTTCCCTGAACAATTTATCTTCACGGTTTTAAATGTCTGATATATATTTCGCAATGATGTAGGGACTTTAATGTTCGAAGAACTGTTAAGCATCAACTGTTGGCTCCCATTCGAACCCCACCCCAAGTAAGTACCATCAACCTTCTCTAATACTAATGGATTATAGTACCCATACGAGTTCCCACCGTTTTCATTTGTGTAAAGTTTCTTGTAAGGTTGATTCAAAAGTAACGGCGAATATACACTTGCCGTAGCATTGTTACCTAACATATATCTATCACTGTTATAGCCCCAACGCCATAGCTTGGTTTTAGATGTATTACCAACCCAAACTCCACAAGGGCCATCACCAGAGATAATCAACTCACCAATAGTTTCTAATCCAGCAACTTGTTTAGGAGTGCTTAGATCAGTTGTATTTCCATGTCCAAGTTGACCCCAATTGTTATCACCCACAGTGAATACTCTCCCATCCTCAGTTAGGAAATATGTAGACGTATTTGAATAGTCTTTATCTGCTGAGTACCCTGGAGATGCTTTGATAGTCTTAATAGGTATACCCGACAACACTTTAACCTCTGTAAAGGCTTTAATGTCAGCGGTGGTGTTTCCTATTCCAAGAGCTCCGTAGCCATTGTATCCACAAGCAAACAATTTATTGTTATTGAATTGGAAAAAGAATCCCCCCAAATAACTTCCAGTCTTCCATACCTTCTTAATATCACTGAATGTATAACCAGAAGGTAGAACAACATTAGTAGGAGTAGTTACATAATCCGCTGTTGCTGAAGTAGGTAATCTATCACCGCTATTAGATCCCCAAACTTTGTATTCACCCGATTTCATTTTGACCAGCATTTGAATGTAAGTTGGATTCATATCACCACCAACAGGTTCTATCATCTCAGCTACATTATCGAGAATCTTAATAGGAAATGCTTGGTTGGTCTGATTACCACAACCTAGTTGACCATGATGATTCTGTCCGAAAGCCCACATCTCGTTGTTTTCAAATAGAATGTAAGTAGAAGAATGTCTGGTGAAATAATGAACTATCTTTCCACATCTTTCGTATGGAAGAATTATTTCATTGAAACCATTTACATCCCCTGCTGTAGGGCCTGTACCTAGGGACCAATAAGTACTTTCATCTTCACCCCAAGTGTATAACTTACCATTCTTTCCAAGACCAGACATTATCCTATATCCTATATTAGTATTCAGGGATTCAAATCTTAATGGTAATTGATTAACATGATCTCCAAATAAAGCGCCTAACTCAACAACTTCATCAGACGCATTCTTTGTAAATATTTTCTTATCTGTAAGATTTAAAGCTAGTTCACCTTGCTCTAAATTTTCTTTTGCTGGTACACGACCAGCTACATCAGTACGTTTAATACGAATAGTTGTTTTCATTCTATCACCTTAAAATGTTCCAAGATCTAAATCTACTAGATACGCCTTCATGAAGTTCAAATCATCTACAACCTCTTTAGCAGCTAATTGCTCAGGATCTTTAATGCTATCGTATGCTTTAATACACCACAAGAAGTTAACGTTCTGTGGATGATTGGTGCTGTCTGTAGGGACTACACGAGAAGCGTCAAACTTAGAGGCTGCCCTATTAGGCGCCTTGCTACTAGTATGCTCACCTAAGAAAGGAGCAGAGTTTGCTCCGTCTGCTGCGAAAGCTCCGGCATGTACTGGATTACCTGTATAATTGCTGACAGGTATAGCAGATGAACCTATTAAGTTGAACTCACCGGTAATATTCCTAATAGCATCCCCTTCACCAGTACCGATGAATCTACCTGTACGAGGGTCGTAGCCAGAAATGTACTGACCTCTCATATCCGGTAGGAATACAGCATTGTTTAGTGGTATATCTGTTAAGGAAGAGTATACTTCATAAACATTGCCTTGTCCATTAGCCTTGAAATCCTCCCAAGTACCACTTACCATCTCAACGAATGCCCTGTTCCATGTCTCTTGTAGATAACTACCTGGGTAAGCTTTAAGTCTAGCTATAGTTGTACGGGAGTTTCTAAGTGTTATAAATAGACCATAAAAAGGTCTATGGTCTACTCTAGCTTGACCGGGACCTGCACAAAAAGTTATAGCTCTTTGCCCAGTACTATTCCAGTTCTCTGTGAAACCCTCTTCCCAATTTGAAGTGTCACCATCACTTGACGTGTATGTGAATGTCCCAACCTTAAGGACGGGTTTCCTCATACTAATCAAATGATTACACAAAGTAGGATACTCTGTTTCAAATATCTTAGAGCCATCCATAGAGAGATAACCACTAGGAGGAAGAGTACCATAGAAAGGAATAACAGTACCAGTAGGAACACGTTCCATTTCTAAGTTAACTATCTTATCCTTAATATCATCAGCAAGTATCTGAGTGGGATCTTTAATACTATCGTAAGCTTTGATAATCTTTAATACGGTGACGTTCTTAGGTGTATTCTCAGGCCCAGTAGGGACTACAGTGGAAGCATCGAAACCAACTGCCCTTACCGCAGCAGTGTCCCAGTGGTCTGACGAGTTATCAAAAAACCCTGTCGAACCATCACTAGGTGCTTTTAACTTAAATACACCTGTAGGTGGTTGAGAGTAATTGCCACTAACATATGCACTAGGATCGAAACCACCAGTAATATTCCTAATAGCATCCTGCTCAAAAGAACCCACCTTACGTCCAGAGCTAGGGTCATAGCCCCTTACAAAGTTTCCACTTACATCTGGCAGGAACATGGTAGTGCTGGAAAGTGGAATATCTGTTAAACGTCGATACACATCATACTTGTTCGGATAAGCATAATCTCTCAAAGCTTCATCCATAGTCCCTTTGATAACAGAAAATACAAATGTCGAGACATCACTAGCAACAGTAATTTCTACACGAAGAACAGCAGGAGAACCTTTCTTCCAAAGATACATACCAGAGATATTATTAACGTTACCGCCAATAACAACCCTATTGTCTCCAACAGTAATGCCGGGTTTGTTTTCATGCCACTGGCCTACTTGTTTAGAACTAGCAGTAATACCATTAGACCAACCCATGTTGTCATTGTATTCTGTAGTGCCAAAACCTGTATACACAGGAGCTTCACGTTGACCCTTAAGGAAGTTAAACAAATCCTTATATAAGACACCATCTAATACAGCACCTTTAGTACAAGCTAACCAACCATCAGGAGTTGCAGTAGAATAGTGATCTACGATAGTACCTATAGGCACTGCTTCACTTTTTACCTCTTCCCAGTTAGTATTACGACGAGCATACAGAAGACCATTATTGGGGTTATTAGTAACCTTAGCATTTACTTTGTTATCTATCTCTGATCTGTTGTAACTGTCTGCTTTAGTTCTATACTTATTATCAGCCTCTGATTTAGTATAAGCTTCATTACGAGGCATAGCGTCTACATCAGCAGGAGTTGGTTTATTAGCTGTGGAGTAAACTTCATCTGGAGTTCCATCTAAATTGTTAACAAAGAGCCTACCACCAAACGCACTGTTACCGTCACTATCAATAACCAAACCCTTACGAGGCGTACTATTGTGAAGTAACTTAAACTGAGCTTTACCGGAACGCTTAGATGCTACAGCAGCACTAATCTGAAACTCATGGTCATCATTAACTTTGAATTCCATTGGTACTTCAATTTTACTACTACCATCAATAGCAAATGCACCAACCATAGCTGCTGTTACTGATACATCTCCAGCATGCTTCACACCCGCTGTATCTACGATAGATGTAACAGCAGAGGGATCAACAGCAATAGTACTAGGGATCTTAATCTCAATAGTACTTGTATTAGTGTTAAAAGAAGCACTAGGTTGAGCAGCATCAGTAAACGAAGCAGTCGCCTTGACACCCTTAATGTTAGCATCAATAGCTTCTACACGGATAAGAGATTGCTCCGCTTCATCAGCAAATGTTTCAGCTTGTGTAGCCTCTTGTGAAGCTTTACTAGCACTGCTGACAGCAGTGTCCTTATTAATTTCTACTTCAGTTCTATCTTCTTCTACTTCTGCATGCATTTGCTCAATCTTAGCAAATCTATCTGACACTGTAGTGATTGTATCCTCAGCAATCTGATTAGCAATAGTAACAGCATTATTAGCATCTACTACAATATCTTCTGCTTGATCAATCAAATCTTTAATTTCTTCATCTGTTCCATCTAAGTCAGCAGCAATCTTACGAACCTCTTCAGCAGCAGTAAATACACTACGCCAGTCTTGAAGAGAATCATGTGAAGGTCCAAATTGACCTACATTTACAGATTGTGCTGATTGGGGATTATCTAAATCCCCTAAATCAAATATAGCCATATCTACCCCTTACCTACTTTCTTAAAATCAACGGTAAAATACTTACCAAGTATACTTATACGATTTTTAGTGGGTCTATTGTAAAACCTTACATTAGTTATTTCATAACCATCTTTTGGCTCAATACAAATGTGCTTACCCTTTGGAATCACAACTTTAGCAAGACCCATGTTATCACTCCAGTCCATGTTGGGGGGAACTACTTTGATATCAGATGCTATTACGTTATCATACTCATCTAATAATGTGATAGGATTTTCAAACTCACTGTACGAGGTAACCCTAGTGCCACTTAGTGTAGGGAATGTTGGGTATGTTATTTCGAATGTATGATTATAAGCCCATACATTGTATTGCTCTGTTTCGTATTGCATATCATAACCCTGTAAAATTGATGTCTAATTTAGTACCTACTGGATATTGCATAAGTCCAAATGGGTCACCCTTTCCTTCCCATGTACCGCCCAATCCCTTGAAGTCCCCCGTAAACTTGATATCTACGGTTTTACCTTCTCTGACAGTGACTCTTAAAGTCTTACCCCTTAATTTAGTCTTTGAATCTACCCAGAAGAAATTATTGCCGCTTGGCGTAGTTCCAACCATAATAAGAGGCGTTACTGTTGTGTTCCATTGAGGTATCGTAAACTGTTTCGGTGAGATAGAACCATAATCACTTTGATAGTAGCCTCTCGTACTGGAGGTACCACCCACAGTCATTGTGAATGATGTACCTATCCATGCACTCTTGCCTCGTAAATCATTCATGCTAATAGATCCAGAAGGTCTTTCTGCCAATGCACGAACAGAAGGGTCATTAAGACTGATACTCTGTGTAGAGGGACGTTCTAATTCAACATTTACTTGACTCATACTTATTGAACCAGTAGGTAATATCTGTGGAATAAGTGTATTATCCATACTGTCCTCCATTAAGCACTGTAGGCTGTGATGTTTCCAGTAGCTTCAATACTACCTTGTACACGTAAATTACCAGCCAACTTAGCTTCAAGAGCAGTAATACGAGTAGTCAATGCATCTATAGTTCTACCTATATTAACCCAACTAGCATTCTGCCTAGCATAGATTTGACCGTCATTATTATTGAGTTCAACTTTAGCAGCAACTAGATTGCGAACTTCAGCTTGATTGTAACTATCAACTTTAGACCTGAATAGTGCACTTACTTCGTCTTGAGAGTATGTTTCAGTTTTACTATATACATTCAACTGGGATGCGGTAGGTAACCTACCTTCATGGAATACTTCTTTTTTATCCGCACTTTCTAAGTTGTTAACATACAGCCTACCACCGAAAGCACCATTACCTTCTCCATCGATTACTAATCCCTTTCTAGGTGAGCCATTATGAAGTAGCGTTAACTCATATTCACTTCCATTTACTTTACCGTCGATCTCGAATTCATTAGTACCGTCAGCAGGGAAGCTTATCTTGTTCCTAAAATAAATGTCACCTTCATTTGGAACAGCTCCAACATCAGTGGCAGTTAAAGTGACATTACCAGACTGACCATTAACAGTAAATACAGCACTCTCACCTTGTTGCTCTATCTTAGGTATTTTAAGTTGAAGATGATTAGTGTGTTGATTGAAGACAGCCTCCGCAGGGGCAGCATGATCTATACTCGTAACACTAACTGTAAGATGAGTAACATCATTTCTAATGTCTTCCATTTGCTCTTTCAGTTGACGAGAATCATTAGCACTAGCAGCACTAGCTGATGCTTCACTTTGAGAAAGAATAGCAGCAGAAGAAGCCATGCTAGAATTACCAGCTACTTCGACTCTATCGCTCTCTACTTCATCTCTAGCTTTTTGTATTTGTTGCCAACGTACTTCTACGTTTTCAATAGTATCTTCATTAATCTGTTGAGCATATGCAGCGGTCTGAGTAGCCGTATCTACAGCTTGCTCCGCTTGAATTATAAGTCCTTTAATCTCTTCATCTGTACCACTTAAGTCCGCAGCTATTTTTCTTACTTCTGCCGCAGCTGTAAATACTGACCTCCAATCCTGTAGGCTGTCATAAGAAGGTCCAAATTGACCTACATTGACAGACTGGGCTTGTTGAGGATTACCTACTGCCCTTCCTGTTTCTATACCATTTACCCTTGCCATGATTCCTCCTTACATATACATGTACATAGAACGCATACTAATACCATCTGCTTCATCTGGAACTCCATAGGCTTTAGTATCAGGTAAGTCTTCTGCTTTAAGCTGGGATATCAGACTAGCCAGTCCTTGCATCATCTTCTGTTCAGCCATTTGTTTGTTTTCCAAATCCTTTATAAAATCATATCCATAAGCAAGAGCACCATATAGTACTACTTCAGGGCATGTTGTAAGGAAGTAAGAGCTATCATCATCTTCCATGAATACTACTGGATCTCTTACATACACAATACGAATACGTGTGCTTGTGTAAGTCTCAATGCCTGATGCCTCATCTACATGTGTAATAGTAGGTGGAACAGGACGGAAGTAAATACGACGAATATGACGAGCATAATGTAAAGGATAACCAGCAGTACAATCCTTCATTTCTAATAGTTCAGGATAAGTAGTAACTTTCAATGGCATCTTATGTTCAGGGAGATACAAATATTTAATCCTACCCATGTCAGCGGGCATATCTACATAATCAGTATGGGGATAAACCATTATTTCAATTTCATTTTCCAATGAAGGGATTTCAGGAAGAGCACCAAACAGTGCCTTCATGATTTGCTTTTCAGCTAGATAAATAAAGTCAGGAATCATGTTAACCGTAGCAGCATCTGTTCTATCCAGATAGCGTTGAACATTTTTCTTCAACTGACCATAGTTTTCAAAAGGCATGTTTATGCTCCTCTTAAACTTGATGTTATTTGATTACCATTTGTGTTATGGTAATTTTGTGTTATAATGTAGCACCTTATGCTAAATCATAAAATAAAACAAGTGTAATGAGAGGTAAATTTATATGGCAGAACAATTGAAAGAAACATTAGGTATGTGGTGGGCAAAGATACTCATTCCAATTCTATTTGCGATTATCTCAGGCATAGTTGTATACTTCTATCACCATGAGATTAGAACAGATGTTATTGAATCAGATCTTCTATTGTTAAAATCGGATATCGCTAGAAACGAAACGGAGACGGGAGAGTACTTAGCAGTACTTAGAGAGATTGCTACTGGAGTTCAAGCTAATGAAGTCTCCATTAGAGAAATGAGGGCTCGTAATGATGCTATCATTGAAAGGAATACTCAGATGATTGAAGCCTTAATTGATAAAGCAAAATAAAGGAGTT
The DNA here is from genome assembly GCA_003416845.1 of Oplegnathus fasciatus. NCBI lineage: Eukaryota > Metazoa > Chordata > Actinopteri > Centrarchiformes > Oplegnathidae > Oplegnathus > Oplegnathus fasciatus. The sequence continues at coordinate 59,576 of NTHP01001104.1, read as the reverse complement.
ATTATGGAGTAATAAGGATAGCCCCGTTAGGGGCACTCCTTTAATCATTAGATGTGATAGTAAAGTAATTAGGGAATTTAAACCCATTTATCACTTCTTCTGCTGTAAAGGTATTATCTATAGTTACAGTTAATTCATTATTAACATGATCACCACTACATGTTACTTTAGCAGAATTCTTAGCAGATACCAGTACATCCTTATTATCAGGTATAGCGCCATCAGGGTCTAACTTAAGAACTACAGAGGTATCAGATAACTTCTTAATACCATCTACGAATCCATCTGTTTCATAATGTAATACATATCCAGAACCCGTAGGGTAATCAGTAGTGGTACTACTTACAGATATTTCACTAATGATACATCTTGTTGCCGTACCTAGACTAATACTAGGTAAGAAGTAGAATTGTTGTAGCTCCTCAGGGCTAATTATAAAGCCTCCTTGGGACGTTACGTTTGAGGTAGGCCAGAATACCTTACCTTGTTTAACTATCAATGAGACGGGCTGTGGGGCGTTGTAGTAGTGACTCTTCAATGAACTTAAGTCACTGTCATAATAAGTGAAATAAATACCGTCCTTATCCTCATTCACTTCTCTAGAAAGTACAGGGTCAATGTCTATACTCTTAATAATGAAATCCACCTGTAACTTAACATTCTTCTCAATCTTATCCGTAAGGAACAATGTACTGTCTAAACCATAAGTACCTTCCTCTCTAAGACCCCTCCAACTCCAACCTCCGGGTTCTTCTTCATAATGAGACCATCCTTGTGAACCATAGTTATATGGAGCACCGCTATATTCTTTAACACTTGTAATATCCATACACACCTCTTCTTGTCTTCTTCACTTTCTTGTAGGCATAAAAAAACCCCCAAGGAATTGGCATTGCACCTTTTCCATGGAGGTTTCTTATTAAGCCCTATCGCACTGTAGAACTGTTAAGCTTTAGCTTTCGCCTTTACTGCTTTAGGGGCAGGAGCTTTAACAGCTGGACTAGCAGCTACAGTTACGCTCCCTTTACCTTCATCAGGCCAGTGGCCAGTTCGTTGCGATGACGCAGACCAACTTCCATTTCGATCATGGAACGCTCGAAAGAACCAGTCTTAGCAAGCTTGATAGTCATAGGAGCACGCAGAACTGTTTGTACCCAATCCTTAGGATTGAAGATCATTACAGCAGAACCAGTAGTTTCGTTATTAGTCATCCAACGGTTAGGTACACACTTGAATGTCTGACCCAGTGGATCAGTGATAGTGTTAACTTCCTTGATGAAAGACTTGCTATTTTCGAAGATACGGCTACGAGTGCCGGACAGTTCTTGCAGAGCAGCAATTTGCTTAGCTACAGCAGGAGCATACATGATGATGTTGGTGTCAGCACCTTTCATCCACAGCAGTTCCATCAGAGCGAACAGCTTTTCTTCAAACTTAGCTTTGTCTACAGCAGTAGTCCAGCCAGTTTTCATTTCAGTGTTAACTTGGGAAACAACGCCACCCAGCTTACGAGCTTGGTCAGCAGCACC
>NTHP01001104.1:10136-20436 GCA_003416845.1 Oplegnathus fasciatus | reverse complement strand
TAATAGTCCCCTTTACGACAGTCCAAACTGTAGTGTAGCTATTAGCTGCTGACACAGTCAAAGTATAAGAAGTATCATCACCCACATTAGCTGTTGTAGGTCCACTTAGATTAGTTATGTTTATAGGTGTGGCATCTATTACCGTCACACTTAAGGACTTATTAGCGGTAGTTCCATTAACAGTATCAACAACATTTACTGTAACACCTTTAACACCCTTAGAAGTCCACCTTACATTACAAGTGGAGTGATCTTGCGATATTACCTCTCCGCCGGTAACGGTCCAAGTTGCTGTATAATTATTAGCAGCAGTTACAGCTACACTGTAGGTAGTACTCTCTCCAACATCAGCACTATTAGGTCCACTTAAATCAGTTATTACAATAGGAGTCATGTCAATAACAGTAACACTCAATGAACGGTTATCAGTGGTTCCATTAACAGCATCTGTTACTGTTGCAGTGATTCGTTCATCACCCTTAGAAGTCCATCTTACTGTACAGTTAGTATTACTTTGTGAAAGTATAGTACCACCAGTTACATCGTAAGTGGTCGTATATGGATTGACGGAAGTAACATCTAAAGTGTAATTATATTGCTGATCCAATACTGCTGATGTTGTACCTGTAAAGGAATTAATAACAACAGCTGTTTCATCAATAACAGTAACATTTATAGTTCTATCATCTAGAGAGCCATTGATAGTGTCTTCTACATTAACTCTTATACTACCTGACCCTAGAGAGGTCCATCTTACTGTACAACTAGTATCGCTTTGGGCTTCTATTGTGCCATGAGTTACAGACCACGTTGCAGTGTAATCATTAGCAGCAGATACAACTAAGGAATAAGACTCACTGCCATCTAATCCAACTGAAGTAGGTCCATTGAGAGAAACTATAGATATTGGTGTAGCATCTACAACAGCAACAGCTAAGGATTTTGTTGCAGAAGAACCATTAACAGTATCTGTTACAGTTGCAGTAACATCTCCAACTACCTCTGAAGTCCATTTTACTGTACAACTTGTATTAGTTTGAGCCGTGATCCTGCCGCCGGTAACAGTCCAAACTGTATTATAATTATTTGCTGCGACTACAACCAGAGTATAGGAAGTACTTGCACCTAGATCTACTTTTGTTGGCCCTGTTAGATTAGTTATACTTACTGGAGTTCTATCTACAACGGTAATGTTCAGAGTTCGCTCAGAAGTGGTTTCATTCACAACGTCCCTTACCCTTACAGCTATACTTCCTGCACCTTTAGTTGACCACCTTACAGTACAGCCAGTCTTACTTTCGGCAGTAATAGTACCACCAACTACAGTGTAAGTAGCAGTGTAATCATTAGCTGTTTCTACATCTAATGTATACGGATAGGAGCTATTCAATGTTGCATTTGTAGTTCCACTGAAGGAATTTATGATTATGTTAGTTTCATCCACGATAGTAACATTCAAAGTCTCACTGTCAGACGAAGCATTAACAGTGTCTGTTACAGTCGCCTTTATGGAGCCCTGGGGTTCGGAAGTCCATCTTACTGTACAATTAGTCTTACTTTGAGAAGTTATGGTGCCACCTACTACAGAGTACTCGACATTGTAATCATTCCCTGCTGTTACATCCAGTGTGTATACTTTAGAGGAATTAAGTGCGGACTCTGTTGCACCTGTGAAGGAGTTAATAACGATAGGTGTAATCCCTACTACAGAAACGTCTATAGAACGACTAGAGCTTGAACCATTGACCTTGTCTGTTACAGTTACAGCTAAGGAGTTATTCCCTGCAGTTTTCCATCTTACAGTACAATAAGTATTATCTTGGGATGTTATCTCCCCACCTGTTACGGTATACACAGCCTCGTATGGATTGCTAGAAGTAACATCAAGATTATATGTCTTAACTGCATCTACACTAGAGGACATAGGTCCCGTAAAGGAATTGATTACAATAGGCATACTTCTTTCAAGCGATACACGCAAAATGTCCGTATCGGTAAGACCAGTCTCAATGTCCCTAACTGTCACCTGTACGATACCTTCTTGACCTTCAGTCCATAGAACTACACAATTATCAGTACCTTCACCGCTGACGATAGTGCCACCAGTAATTTCCCAGTCATAGGTTACATCGTTTGCAGAGACTACGGTAACAGTGTAAGTCTCTTGTGTACCTATTAAGGAATCCACTGATCCACTTAAATTTGCAATAGGTGGAACCGGACCTTCAGGTGGTATATCAAACATTACCATATTGTGACTAAGGTCTAATATCTTACATAGAGCTCCGTACTTCTCTTCAAACACTTCAGCACGTATACTTACAGATACATTACCAGCTGGAGTGAAGTTAGCATTGTTGAGATCTTCAACAGTAACTTCGTAGTGAGATTTAGCATCGAGCATATCACTTTGTACTGTATCATATCCTTTTACAGTCCACTTAACCTTCTTACCAGTCAATCCAGTTCCAGAGAGGTACAGGTTAAGTGGCTTAGAAAGATATGGCACTAACAAAGGGTAAGGATATACTGTCTTAATAAAAGCAGTGGGTGTACTTACAGAAGCTTTAGGTGCTCTTGTTGTTTCCAGTACTTTAGATAGAGTTACATTACCTGTCCCAGGAATTTTTAGGTCACAATAGATAGTAAGGCTATCTCTTTCTTTCCAGAAGTTATCTTCTACTCGCATAGATAGAGACGTATTGTATTCGTTTCCATCAGGGGCAGCAGTCATACGTTGCTTTGAGTACCTATTGTCAATACCACCTTCTGTATACCACACTACCTCTACGTCGGCAGGAACTGTGTTTCTAAGATAAGCAATAATTACATCGGGTTCACTTACAGCAGACGTTGCAGTTGAAAGAATGATTTCGTTATCATAGGCTTTGTGATGGGACTGTAAAGTACACTCTTCATTACAATTTAAATTCATTATAACTCTCCAATTCTTTACAATTGATCAATAACGCTATCTGGTATTACCACCAGAGCATTATCTTCTGATACAAGGCAGCCACTTTTAAATATTTGAAGCGTTACACTCATATTGACGTAACCCCTAGTACCGTCTAATTGATACTCGGGCTTGTAGATTACAGTGGAAAGATCAAGTTTCTTATTAAGAGTGGTCCCTACAACTTTACTGTATAGTTGATCTGTAGTGACTATCCAGTTAAACTTACATCCATCTACATTAGTACTAGCTGAGCCATCTAAGTTATACGTAGCGCTAGTAGCGATAGGATTGGAAATAATTCTAGCTACAGGCATGACAGGGGCATCATCAGCAAGAGTACTTATAGATACACTTTTAGATACTTGCTCCCCTAGATCTCCAATACCTTTACTTACGTTACAATAGATACCAGCTTTATGCTCTTCATAAGTATCTCCATCTACATAAATCTTAAATGTATTACCTTCCTCTTGAGCATATTTAAAAGAATCCCCAGTGGTACTCCATTGTATAGAGTATTCCTCAGGTGCATTTATGGTGAATACATACCACCCATTAGACGTTATTACAGAAGGACCTGTTATAGTATAAGTTTTAAGCATCACCTTCTCCTTCTGATTCAGATACCTCCTCATAATTTAGAGGTACTCCTTTATCCTTACGAGCTTCACCTAGAAGCATACGAAGTTCTTCTCTTTCATCAATACCAAAGCTATCATCAACTTCATGTTTGATCTCTTGAGCTTGTGAAGGAATCATAGCATACTTGTTAATTTCAGAGACAGCTTTGAGCTTATTCTCTGTCTTCTCATCTTTATTGATAAGTACGTTAACTAACGTCTCACCTATCAACTCTACACCTATGTTATCATTGAAATACTCAATGAACTTCTGTGTATTTAAGTGCTTAGATATTCTCTTATCCATTTGTTTTACAGCACCTCTCATGTATTGTTTATGTTTTGCCTTAACTCTTACAGCACTTAAGACCCCAGCAGGAGGCATTTTACGTTGACCTCTTGTTTGAAAACCCCTTAGAAAGTTAGCAGGAGCATTAGGATAGAGTACTGCAAGTTCCTCTAATGTAAGGCCCTTTAATTGTTCTCCCGTGTACTTTTGCTTAAGGGGTATTGTACTTCTGTCTTTTCTACGGGGCTTACCTCTCTTTCCCGTGGGTATTACTTCATAACCCCTATGTGGAATTAAGTCCTCTTCGACTATTGAGAGATCATCTAAACATTGCATCACTTTCTCCCGTGTAATATTAATAAAGGAATATTCCTATTTAGCTTCCTATGTAATGCTTTCCTATTACGCTGAAGAAAAGAAGGAATATTCATATAGGAATGTCAATACTAAAGTATAAATAATCTATACATACTACATACTATAGATACTCTATACTACATAAGTATTACATACATAGATCTCCTAGAGTACTAAGGAATATACATAAGGAGTATTTATATAGAAGTATTAATACTATAGTATATACATTTCTTATATATACTTCTTTTAGGAATATTTCCTAGTATAAGCATAACTTACATACTACTTCCTACCCCGTCAAGGACTATTTGAAAATAAAGAAGAAATATTTTATAGTGCTGCCTGTCCCGTGCTATGAATAAAAGAAGGAATAAAGAAGGAGTATAAGTGTTATTATACCAAAGAACTTTTTTACCTATTTTCGGGGTATAGGAGGTTGGCCCCCGTCCGTATTTATACCTAGGGGGGATGCCTTACTTTACGTAGTCCCCGCAATGCTTCCCGTGGTCAGTACTTATGTATGATCCCCTCATGTACGTAGTATTACATATGTATATCGCTTAGCGTTATAATGTCGTGAGATTACTTACGTATAGTTGCGTATGGGTATAGGGGTGCTTAGTAATCTCCACATGCTAGTAGGTATACTCCACCTTGACATGCGGCTAGTCCTATGCTCCCTAGTATTTACCCCTATAACATATGCCCCGTATACCTATATCCCCGTGTTAGTTACCTATATAGCTACCCCTATTATAGTGGGTATTACCTTCAGTGTAAGGGGAATATTCCCGCAGGTACGTAGGACTACCTACGATTTTCTGCGGTCTTTACATTCCCCGTAGCGTTTTGCGTTATTCTTGTTTCGCTTTGCGTTATTCTTATAGCGCTTTCCGTTATTCCGTTTAATTAATGCGTGATTATTCTGCGTTCTATACCTACTTTTAATTGCCAATAATCACGCTTTTCCTACATTAATCACGCTTTTATTAAGCATAATCACGCTTTGCGTTATTCCCTACGTAGTGTCCCTTACCTATGCCCAGGTTACCACGTATGATTCCCCCCGTTTTGTAAGGACTACTACCTAAATTTCACTTTTTTCATCTTTTTTAGTTGTCCATCGTCGCCTATACCCTATACTGCACCTCCCGTCGTATATCTCTAGCCCTACTCTAGCAAGGCCTCTAGCTTTTACTATACGACCGTGGCCTACTATAGCGTTTGATGGTTCTACAGCCCTACTCCCATGGGCTTTCCAGGGCACTTGCACAGTTGAATGGTTAGGGTATAATTCAGTTTCTCCATTGGGGACGGGCAGTCAGCCTACCCAGTGGGATAGGGGTTTTCCCTTATTGCGTAGTGGTTCTTATTGAGATACACTATGCAGGCTAGTCTAAGTTATGGGCTAGTTGGTCAGGTAGGTATTTTCCACTACTTGACAGCGGTTCTCTCTCCTGTATAATGAGGGGGCTAGTCTGAGTTCAGGCTAGTGTGGTCGGTAGGGGTTTTCCACTATTGACTGAGAGTTTCCCACCTGCTACAATGGTTGGGAGGTAGCTCCAGTGAGAGTTCCCAAATAAGTATAACTACTTATTGAAACAAGGGTCTGATACCCTTACAATCTAGTCTCTCTTTAGAGGCAGTAGGCCGAAATTAAATGAAGTCAGTAGTTGACGGCTGAAAAAATCTAAGGTAGACTCCCTGAGTAAACAGGCAAAAAATCCATCACCCTTAATGGTTCTGATGTGTTCTTGTAAAACCGACGGGATTAATCCGTCAAGTGGATCGACACTATAATCGACACAATTAAAATCAAACTTATCATGGCACGATAACACGCCTTGAATTGGTTGACCGATGAAATTTATTTCTAACGGTCGCAGGCTAACATTGAAAATTAGCTTGAGTAATGGTTTTTCCTTAGTTTCCAGTATGAGTTTTTCTTGGGTTTTTGACTTGAAAAAAGCATAGGGTTTGCGACTAAGGGTTGAAAAAATCAGACTGATAACCAAGGGTGCAAAAAGTCATAAGTTTACCACTATTTTTCAGTAGTGGGTGTGTGTGGGTGGAAGTCCTACAGTGTGGGCGGTCTCTACTATAAAGACCTAGCATAGCGAATCGAAGCCTATTTATAGGTGGAAAAGTTACCGGCTATGTGACCTCGGCAAAAATGGGAAGAGCTACCTCGGCGGTAGTTAGTAGGTATTTTCCGCTAACATGACGATGGTAGTCAGTGAAAATACTTAGTGCCTGCGGGTGCTACGTATTGGAATTGATTGCCGTGCGGATTGGGAAAATACTTATTGACTGCTAATTGAGGGGCAAAGCTAGCAGCGAGTCCTGTGCTGCCGGTTCGTCTCGTTATCGACGCAACCCATCAAACACGTTGAAAAATAAGTTTGAGCAATTCACTAGATAGCATTCCAGTAGAGTGCTATTTATGGGAGTTGTTCCCAATCAATCTAACCTAAAAGGTATCAATCATGAAAACTATCTCTAACTCTGAATTTAACGCTATCATCAAAGAAATCTCCGGTTCTGCTAAATTCTTTGACGATAAAGTTCAGCAAGGCCTGTTGGCTTGTGTGTATAACATCATTGAACACAAGAATACAGATCAAGTATCTCGTTTGTTGGTTGCTATGGGTCGGTCTACTCGTAAGGCTAAAGCTGCTAAATATCTGGTCAATTTCCTGACTGTTGGTGATGAGAAACTTATCAACGTAACCAAAACAAAAGATGGTTACTCAGTAAAGTTTGTGTCAAAAGATCATGAACGTAATGATAAGATTCGTGATGTTGTCAAGGCTCAATACGACATGCGCCGTCGTGTAAAGTGGTTTGATCTCGACACTAAAAAAGATGCTAAAGTAGAGTCCACTGCTTTCGCTAAACTTGAGAAGCGTGTTGATTCACTGGCAAATGCTGACGTATCAGACTTGTCTGTGGCTGAAAAGCGTTTACTCAAACTTAAACTTACTGCTCTTCTGAAAAATCTCTAAGCAGTGGTGTCGCCTGAAATACGGCGACGTTTCTTTTTCTTAATGCCCGTAGGAGGGTTATTGTATGTTGTCTCGCATAAAAGGTTTTTCTTTCGCTTTGGCTTGCTGTGTATCTAATGAAGATGCGTTTTATAAGGAAGTTGATTCCTTGATAGCAGTCGTAGATGAACTAAATCTTGATATAGATGTGGTTCGTGTGCTAATGGATGAGGCAGCATATCAGGAAGATATATGCTTTGAAGTTTCTAATAAGAAACATCTCGGACAGCGATACCGGACAATGGGTAACTTGCTGTATAAAAGATACTTGAAAGTATAATTATCAATGCCATTGTATATCAGTGGCATTTAGTAATTGTATTGTATTGATAGGAGAAATGTAATGGCAAGACGTAAGCAACCAAAGAAACGCCCTACTACTTTCACTTTTGGGAGTGTAGCTTATCAAGATAAGACTGTTGAAAATAAGTCTGTCAAGTCCCTACAAACAACTACTTGTGTAGAGTTTGAGAAAAACAAACGCATAAAGGACGAAGCACCTATAAGTAATCTTTACGTAGAAGCTAAACTCCGTAAAACCAAAACAACTATCAAGAAATTCAAGATAGAAGCAGAGAAACCAAAGCAGATTATTCTGGGTCAAACTATTCGTATGCGTCGTGCTGCTGTTGAAGCAATGCGTGAATTTGATAAGTTTGAAGGTGATGAACAGAAAATATTCATCAGAGAAACTTACAATGCCGGTATCAGGGATAATAGTGCGGATACTGGATTAAATGTATCACGTATTAGTGGTAAGCAAAAAGATCGTGGCGAAAGTAAGACTCTTATAAAGAGCACTCGCAAAGAAGATCGTAAGGTGCTATCCAAAAAGGTAGCAAAGCAATTCAAGAAAGCTCTACGTGCCGTAAAGTAATACGGCGACGTTTCTCTACTGCCCGTTGGAGGGTTATCATGAAAAAATTATTTGCTGCTATAGCTCTGTCTGTTGTATCTGTATCTGCTCAAGCATGGGAGATTACAAAAAGTAATGAACATAATGGAGGTATGTTTGAAGTTGTGGAAGATGCTAAATATGGTGATCTTGCCGTTTATCTCCAAAGATATAATGCTGCTGGTAGCGGAGATGAAGTGAAATCTATACTGTTCACTGTCGTAGATGGTGAATTGTGTTCAGAAGTAAAAGCCATGGGTGATAACGATGGTTTTACTGCTACAATAGCAGGTTATAAAGTGGATATGCGTGCTGGTTGCTACGATAGTAAAGTCTACTACGGTGTAACTTATGAGTCTAGGAACAGAGAAGTTTTAGCTGATAAATTGGCAAGTGGTGCTATGTTTACATTCAAAGGTAACTTCTTTAACACAGGTAAAGTTGAGAATTTCTAATGAACGATTTAGATTTGTTGTTTGAAGATAACTGGCTTGAATTCAAGAAAGCCGAAATGATTGACCCTGCTCCTGAGTCAGTGTTCATTGACCACGAAGCATGGGAAGAGTTCTTTGAAGGTGATTGGATGCCTGAACAAGAACAATTACCACCTGCTCCTGTTGAAATCTGTCACGTAATCTGAGGTTGTTGTAATGAATATTAATACTGTAAGACGTTTACTCCTAGAACTTAGAGATCAATATGTATCAGAACTACAAGATGATACTAAAACCTTTGGAGGTTATCAAAGGGGTTCTGAAACTACTTACAACCAAATAGTTAGACTTCAATCCATACATAAAGAAATGTGTGGAGTTAATTACGACTACAACCAAGCCTGAAATACGGCGACGCTTACCATCCGTTGGAGGGTTATTATGGACGCAGAAACATTCAAAAAAGCGGTTAAATTATTACTTCCGCTTAGAACTAAACGAACATCGGAATATAACTCTAGTTTGGCAGCAAGGGCTGGAATTATACTTACAAAGTTAATAGAGATGGACGTAGATGAGCAAATAATATCTACTGTAAAATCTATGGCTTCAGTAAATAAATTTGAGGAAAGATCTTATCTGCCCGACGCACTGTCAAATACAATTGCTGTTATTAACAAAGAGATGAAAGACGGGACATACGATAGAGAACTATCACGTCGACTTTTTAGCTAACATCCGTTGGAGGATTATTATATGTCATCAAGAACTGTAAACGAACCAGCTAAAGCTAGGCGAAAAGCAAGAAGAGCCAAAGCCAAATTAGATGCTTTAATAACAGAGCAAGCTGAAGCATGGAGAAAAGCACTACACAAGGCTAATCAAGCTAAACTTGATGCTGCTCATGCTGCTGAAGGGACTGCTCATACACCTCTCAATAGGCCTGTAATAAAGAAGAAGAAGTTACCCAAGCCTCTGTTGAGTGGTAAAGCTACACATGAAGTCAGATACAAGAGATATGAATCAAACAAGAGCTTTAATGACAGAACTCATTGGAATGACAGAGGATTAGTTTGATGAACAAGTATACTATTCACTTTATAGTTTTCATTACTTTGTTCCTGTTGGTTTCTTACATGGAGTGTGCTGAAGCACAACAACATGGGACAGAATACTTTGAATTGATTAGCCCTGTTGAAGGTCAGGATAAACAGATCATCATTCAGTATGTTGATGATACGATAGCATTGACATTGATAGATGGTGAAAACAGATACTTCTATGATGTCGATTGGACTCACTCAGGTGATGGAATTATCTCATTCAAAAGAGTTGGTAAGTTTGAATGGATTACTCATCATTACATAAATGATAGTCACTTCATTGTCGATGAGAATGGTAAGGGTGTTAAATATTCTTACCGTAAGATTTCGAATTAAATGTTATTTCATAAAGCATTGTTTACTTATTGTAAGCAGTGCTTTAGAGAATAACCTTTGTGTTATTACATTGTGAACGTTGCTAAATACGGCGACGTTTTTGTGCTGTGCTCCTGTGGCTGTAGGGCTACAGGTTATTAATACCTTTAACGTTATTTAGGATAATCCCCCATGAAAAACACTATCAAGAACACTGTTATTGCTGCTGCTATTGTTGCCTCTACTGCTCTGGTATCTACCGTTGCAAATGCTGCTGGTTA
>NTHP01001103.1:44490-64102 GCA_003416845.1 Oplegnathus fasciatus | reverse complement strand
CCCCCACCCTGGCTCACCTACCTACCCTCAGCCTACACACACACACACACACACTAGGCCAGACAAGCAGTCTAACTTTAGTGGGAGAAGCCACAGTTCTACTTTGTGTTGGCTTCCTGAGGAGCAAGCCCAGGTAAAGTCAGCACAGCCACGAGGACATGTTCAGGCACAAACCTACTGTTTAATAACTCTAAAACTCTTCCCAGAGGTATTATCATTAAATCTGATGCTGTACTTACACTCATCATGGTAAACCGCAATGTAGCAGAGAATAAAGATGCGTGTGTGTGGATTCTATATTTTTTGTGCGTTCAATACAGCAATCATAACAGATTGGGTTGAGACTTGCCGTTAAAAAACAAAACAAAAAAATAAAAGAACTCCATCAACCATTGAAGATTTTTGTGGCGGGTTCCCATGGCAACAAGCCACTTAAATCTCTGCACACTTCCCCAACTGTTTACCACACCTACCCCAATTACCCCATAGGACCTGCGCTCTGATCTACAGTCAGTGCTGTCGTTTTCTCACTAAAGCTGGAGGGAACTTGAATCATTTTGGCTGATCCTGGATGAGTCATTCAGGCACAATATTGCTCTGAGTTGGTCTATGTCCCCCTGTTCCCGCCCCAGTGTCAGTCAACCCTTACCATGACCAATCACACAAAGGGGAAGGGTCATGGGTTCATTCCCGAATTCCCAGGAGTCCCATTGCGGCCTTTAAGCGTTCCATTGCACGGCAATTGGTCCTGGCCCCTCAGATCATCCAAGGAGGCACGTCCCCCACACAGACACATCTCCAATCACCTCAGCACACAACTGTTTTATCTGTCAGAGAGAAGGCCTCTGACCTAATGAATCACTATGACATCCACCAAAAACACACAATGATTTTTCTTGGATTTAGTGGGAGTCTGTAGAACATAGCTTCTGAGTCTAGTCCAGTTTTAAACACAATGACTCAAGATTATTCCACTTTGGAAAACTAACATCAACTTATACACACTTTCACAAAGTTGAATAAATCGGCCTGTTCTTGTTTTTGGGTAAGAAGGTCTCCTATAGCTTGTAAAGAAAGGAAAATGCGTTGCATACAGCTATATACTGGCCAACCTCCGACCATAATGAGATTCACATAAATGAAAGAGCATGGAGAGGTCTTCTCTCTCAGCACTAATCCACTAGCTCCTCTTTTTCATAATAAATGGCTTAATCTCTTTAAAGCTACTTTCTGTCTCAATTTTGATGAGGAAGACACACTCATACACTAACACACACACCAAAAAACAACAAAGGAGGTTTAATTGAACTTGGTGGTAGTAGTTACAAACATTAGCCTATTCAAGGCATGTTCAGACCCAACTGTTTGTGTAGTCTCTTGTTCTTTCTCTGACACTTGTACATACACACAGAAACACTACCAGCTACACACCAGAGTCAGGAGAGCTGTTTGTGTAGGTCTGTCTGTTTTTCTACTGCAGTCTCTTCCTTACCTGAACTAGGACAGGGCTTTGGGTTTGGGCATCTGTTCGCCGTCTCTGTAGTCGAGGCTGCATGCGAACCGGGTTGTGGAGCTGGTAGACCGGGGTCCCCATCATCAGGTGGTTCTGGGGAGATGGCGGGGGCACTCCTCTCCTCATCCATGGGCGTAGGCCTGGCTCTTATGGGAGGAGGTGGAGGGGCCAAGAAGTGGGCCTGAAGCATACCCAAAAATATAATCACAGAGATGATTGCATGGGTCACATGAAGGATTTCTCATTGTCTTTCAAACTGAGCAACAATCTAACAGGCCGCTCTTAGTCAGGCCATGACTTGAACCGCCAATCCCTGTCAGCTATTCTGAAACAACTAGAGGAAGGAGCAGACTGCTTTCATGAAACAGTGGAAACACAACGGAAATGCCTAATCATAGCCTATCTTTAATTAATAGTTTTTAAACTCTTTACACCTATGTTATGCCAATAATAACCACAATGGTAGTGTTTACTTATTTAAGTTTCAAGCTGCTTTATTGGAGCACATCAAGATGAATCATTTCAACACTGAAACATGAGATAAAAAGACAAAGTAGCAAAGACAAAAAGTCAAATAAGAGTAATTCAGTAACGGGAAAAAAAAATCCCAAGCTTTTCAATGATAGCAAATAGTCATGCTGACTCACAACAAAATGTGCATATGGTGAATAAAAACTTTCATTATGGATTTGAGTATATCGCTGAGCAGATAGATAACATCCATTTTGTGCCTTTTTTGATATTGGTAAAAAATATTTAATAAAACTTTAATACATTTAAGAGTACTATTGAATAATGCTCAAGTAATTAGTGATATCTAATTGTTATATTGATATCAAGTAAAAGCAACAATCTATAATACTTAAATAATAATATACTTTTATTTTGGCACAAGATTACAGCCTAATTAGTTCTTACTAAACGGTTGCTAGGTGACATATAAACGCCACTTTCTGCTGGTCTACTCTCACCTTCATACTTGCTTAATTACCTGTAATCAGCTCACAGGTGTGGTTTATCTGAGATTTTCGAGAGGGTTCGAGCAGCCAATCAGAACCGAGCACCGGGAACGTTCTATAACTCATTATTAAGACGGGACAGGTTCAGTGTATAGGTGTCACGTGCCAACGTGTGTTTGGCGCGCGCCTCCCCTCTCCGAAGCAGCTCAGCTGGACAGCTGTTTGCGCGCTCCCGTGGTTTTGCTCTGCACTCGCTGCCCCCCGAAAGTTTTTGACAACCCACAGCTAAGTTTTAGTGAAAGCGCCTGATGAAGCGGCGTTTACGGCGTTCATGCTCGGTTCATAACATTTTCTTCACCCTTAAATAACCACAATGGGCTTTAGTTTTGTACTTTTGAAACGGTGAAAAGCTTTAAGAAGTTTCGGGGAAAGAGAAAAAGGCAGTTTAAAAAACAGTCCCAAACTTCTAGCTTAAATATGAACTTGTATGCAGGTTTTTAAAAACAGTAAAGTCTACCTTTCAAAAGAAATTTACGCTGAATTTTAGAGTATAATTAAACTGAATGTTACTGTTAGCTTATAACGGGCGTATTCTCTTTACCTTTATTGCATGTCTGCGCCCTGCTTTCCCAAAACGAGTCCCTGCATGCTGAGACCGAGCTCAGCTGCAGTGTGGGGATCCTTTTCTCTGTCTGGGTCTAAACTGCAGAATAACTTTGCTTTGATCCTCAACAACAACAACAACAACAGCCACAGGAAAACAACTCCTCACCTTCTCTCTGGCTGGGACGCGGTGCAGCCAAACCTTTTGGCTAATTCATTCTCTGACCGCTCCAGGTGGACTTCTCGCCCTCCGAGACCTTTCCCGTCCTCTTTCCCTCCACTCTTGTCACTTTACAACGACCACCAAGTCTTCTTTTCGGCTCATGTAGGTGCCACGAGCTCCCAAATTCAATGCATTTTTCTCCAGCGAAGATAGTTTTCTCTCCGCCTCCAAAGTTTCTCTCTCCGGCTCGCCCCGTCCTCCAGCGCACCAGATGTTGGGAAGTGTGTCTCTGCAGGCAGCTCGCTGAGTGCTCTTTGTCTGCGCTGCAGGTTTCCTCACCTTCTGTTGCGTTTATGCAAACAAAGTCCAAGTACACCGCCGTCCCAAACTTGTTTCAAAATGAGCAGTATGCGTCCTGTGTACTCGGTCTCTCCTCTCTCTTTACTCCCACTATACTTGCCCCAGACTTCTGTGCTGCAGCTATTGGACAGGAAACTACAGCAGTGATTGTGCTTCCTCCAGGCTACAAACTAGTTGGGCTGAACTATACTGTCATATAATTACCCCTTAACCCGAACCAGACACAGCACTAACACAGGGTAGCTTTCATCAGGATTTATGAGCCCAGGAACCATATGTTTTGTCATTAATAATAGAGTAACAGTTTGTGAATATAACTTTTTATGTGCAACAGCAATAATGCAGGTAACAATTGTATATGCTCACTCAAATCACTTAAATGCAGCATATCTGGGGTGCTCAGTTATGGTCACTATACATTTTAATCATATGATATTCCCATAATAATTTGTGGGGTCATAGCTTCTGTTTTTGTATTCTTTCAGTTCTTAAAAACATTACTGTAGAAGTTGTAATTATAGTGCATATAATTCTTTAATTCTTCAAACCAGTGACCTTTTTTTTTATAAGATGCCAAGTACATGTATTGTCTTCTGGCACGAGTCGACCGAACCTTTGTTTTTCAGGTGCAGGGTCACTGTTTTCAGTTCACACATTGTTATGACTCACTGTTAGAATTTTCTTCATTCATTCTGGTGCGCACGAGGCCTTTTAAGATGTCCCAGTACAAGACCAAACTAGGTCATTTGGACTGATTCATCCTCATGATTCATCCTCCTGAGAGTAATTGTGCTCTCAAAAGTAATTACGAGAAACCCTGCAAAGCACATCCCCACCTTATAATGCCACTGACATCAGCTGGTATATTTTCAAACGTTTCTTTGCAGTCAACAGCATGTGTCTTTATAAAACTGGTTCCAAGGAGATCATTCTGAAACTGTTCATCATAACCGCCACCATGTCATCAAGCGCTGGGTGAGTGAGGCTTTTTATTGACTAACTGAATTAACATATGTCACAATTCTCATTAAGGCTCATTAAGTGAGACGAGAAGATGTTAAGATGAATGCGTCTGACATCTGTAGTGGATGATCCACTTCACAAACAAACCAATTAGGCTTAGCTAAATACAAATTAACCAGGGAGGCTAGATAATAACACATACTGCATTTACACTCATATAAATATGGATATACAAAAGGAATGACTGTTGTGAGCTTCATACTGGGAAACTTCAATCTCTGTGTCTCATGGTAAATATATTGACCTTTGACGCTCTTAACTCACTGATATCATGAACCGGTTTGACCTCTTTTCAAGATTACGTATTCAGTTTTCCATGAAATGATGGTGGCTAGACAGATGCGCTTACAATGCCAGTGGGTGTCAAAGGACCTGATATTCATGTTGTAAGAGTGTTGATACCACTGGTTACCTAGCAACAGCAAGTGTTTCGAAACAGACCCCCCAAATATCTAAGGACATATCAAATGTAAAAGAAAAAACACTCCATGTTACGCAGTGTATTTTACTTTGAAATAAGATAAATGAGTATATGTTAATGGCAGAAATCTGACAATAATCTGTAATTTAATCTGTCTAACAATTTCAGCAAAACCTTTTTGCAACTTTCTGACAGACAAAACCCAAACTTATCTCTACATTGGTGAAGGGTATTATTTAAAATAGCCTTTACTTATTAATACTGCAAACAGTAAAGTAGGTGGAATAAAACTAATTGCCAAAATATAAGAATTAGTTGTGTTTCTCGGGTCACACATGATACAGAAACACACAGTACATGACGGACTGTTTGCTCAAGCCATGTTGACACCTGGAGGTTGTGGCTGATGAGAGTGTTTTCTGTGATTGATGTTTGAAGGCGTGGCAGGGGCGCGAGGTAATTCGCTGCCGCAAATCTCCTACTTGAGACAGGTTTCATTTTTACCAACAACTTGATAACCTCCTGTTCAATTTGTGTGTACAATCACTCATCTGAAACAAGTCAGGCTTTGACACTGAAGTATTTGTAGGATTTGCGCTCTGTGGGGGCTCAGTGTCTGTCTGGGCATGAGGGTCAGAGCTTGTGTGGGCGACGGTAGAGTTAGAGAGATCTAGTTCCAGCAGGGTTTTCTTTCTGTTTGTTTTTTGGTTTGTGAAAGAAATTCGGACATGCCGTTTAAGACAGCTGCGCACTTACAGTTCAGCAGACCAGACTCACTTTATGATCCAAATGTCTTTGTAACACATGGTTGTTATTGCACTTCCTTGCAGTGGTAGGTTTTGTTAAAATCCCCCATGGGTGACATTTATACTGGGACAGCCTCTCTGAACGATCTGTCTTAATTTTTATATCTGTAAGAATCAATAGCATCATTTCAAAGTCTCTTTGAGCTAATTCATATCAACACATTTCAAATAGTTGCCCTCCCTGCTGCTTTACATGCATAACTTACCAATTTGTCATCCACTGCAGGGGATTTGTAACAGGGTGGGATGAGAGTACTGCCAAATTGTAGCAAATTAAAATTCACCCTCATTTCTAACTAATTCACAGGATCACAATGTGAATTAAATGTGTTAATGAACAAATTCTCATCTTTTATCTGATACCATCACATCAGCTAAAAGCGATACTGTACAATCATAGTGTAATAAAAACAGAAGAGCCGCATAAATAAACCAAATGCAAGCATCAAAAGACCCTGAAGATTGTTGACATTACGTTGTGGCTACATTAAAGTCTTGTGTGTTTGTACAAGATTCAGTCCCCCCACCTATTCCAGCGCTGAACAATGAGAGTGGAGACATTTTCTTGTCATCAGCTTCCTGAAAAGCTTATGCTCTCTATCCTCTTACTTCCGCTCATGACTCACACCCCACTTCACCATTCACCGCACCCACAAGGCTCTCTACAGTACGGTCTGATAGCTTTTCATTTCTATTGCTTACTTGGTATTTACATAATTATTTAAACGCTAGTGATTCACAGGTACTCAGCGGTAATTTAATCAAAGCTTATTTAACGGTCATTTAGTGATTTTTAAACACATTTGTCACAGAGTAGGCGGCAGGTGCTGCACACCTTGTAGATGTGCTGGCTGCCTTTGTTCTGGCTCTCATTGGCAGCTTCATGCGGAGGTGAACAGGGACTCTTTGGACCGTCCAGGGTCTAGTGCACCAAGCAGACGAATATGGCAGAGCCCCTCCACATTCCTCACCTCCAACAGTGCTATCAAATCAGCTTCCAATTATAAAACTGGAGCACACAGACACATAAGTGTTTTACTGTGTGCAGAGGGACAGACATAACTGCAACTGCAGATTATATTTTGTCCCTGATCCTGAACAATAACTGTCCTTTAAAGGAATAGTTTGACATTTTGGGAAATTGCTTTCTTGCAGAGAGTTAGATGAGAAGATCGATACCACTAGTGCGGCTCTGTCAAAGGGTAACAACATCTACCTACCAGCACCTCCAAAGCTCATTAAAAACCCCATTATATTTAATTTGTTTAATCTGATACCTTTTGACAAAGCCTGGCTAGCTGTTTCCCCCTGTTTCCACTCTTTATGCTAAGCTAAGCTAACCGGCTGCTAGCTCCAGAGCTACATAATTACGAGACATGAGAGTGGTATCGATCTTCTCATCTAACTCTCAGCAGGAAAGCTAATAAGCGTATTTCCCAAAATGTTGCACTATTGCTTTAAGTGAATATGAAAAATTATACAATATTATGTCTCTCGCCATGCATTGTGACCATGAGTTGAATATACTACCTTGTAATTTAAAAGTCAATGATATCACCCTTTTCATACAATGGAATTTAACTGTATATCATAAAAATACAAACCCACACTTGTATCAAAATATAGCACTCTACGTTACTGCTTTGTAAAACATTTTTTTAGAGCAACTCAGTCTCAATTCTAGCTGAAAAGGGAAGTTATAAGTTCTGCTACACACTGTATCAAGGGCAAGTTGT
This sequence comes from Oplegnathus fasciatus, assembly GCA_003416845.1. Taxonomy (NCBI): domain Eukaryota; kingdom Metazoa; phylum Chordata; class Actinopteri; order Centrarchiformes; family Oplegnathidae; genus Oplegnathus; species Oplegnathus fasciatus. The sequence goes on along the minus strand of NTHP01001103.1, from coordinate 56,518 downwards.
CCTCACAAAGGCAATCATGCCATGCTTCACTATGTTGAAAGCAATTCTACCTTTCTCACAGCACGTACTGTAGACCTGTTCTTTGTTTGGCTTAGGCCTCTGAGGCTTTAGAGGCTTTCCAGTCCACTGAGATCCAGCAGAGAAAGAGCAGGTTGCCCTCTCTAGCTCGCCAGCGCTGGGGGACCGAGGTGAGAGCTGCTCCACTGCTCCAGGACTTCTGACCAGACTGCACGAGATGTCACATCCAGACCCTCCCCAGCATCAGATCAGCAGCAACAGGCAGAGTGGGAGGGGCAGACGGAGGAAATGTAGAGATTGAGAGAGAGTCCAGACAGAGGCAGGGAGAAAGAGAGAGTGTGTTTGAGTATAGTGTGTGTGTGTGTGTGTGTGTGTGTGTGTGTGTGTGTGTGTGTGTGTGTATGTATGTAGGTGTGTGTTTGCAGAGAAGTGAAACTGGAGCAACACGCACACAGAGAGTATCTGCTGAGACCGTCTCCGAGTATTATTCTAAACTTTTGACGTTGATTGTTTCGGTGGTTTTTGAACGGTCTGGTGTGACTCGGAGATTGAGCGAGAGAGGGGGAGAGAGGGAGGGAGAGAGAGAAAGAGAGAGAGAGAGAGGAGGGTGAAAATGTGGTTCCAATCACTCACAAAGATGCTTTTGTTCTGTAGCTGGGGCCCTCTCTCTCTCTCTCTCTCTCTCTCTCTGCCACACATGGAGTCATGCAGTTTCATCCACTTTCTCATCAGACTCATGACTTCTCTTGGGAGGGTTCTTGGGAAGAAAAAGCATACCTGTGAGACACTAACAATTGGAGGCTGGTTATTTAAAAACCAGGACAACGACCCAGAGTTTGTGCCAGTTTTGCATTTGCGATGTTTACAGTCAACTCAGCATTATGTTGTGTACCTTTTTGGTTCGGGAAACTACTGCAAAGCTCCCTTGCTCTGCCATGTTTGTTTGTGATGTGTGTGTTGTATGTTGACACCCCCAGAGACAACAGAGCCGATGACTACTTAGCTAAATTTCAGGAAAAATAAGTCTTTTGTTATAAAAGATATTAGTTCGATTCAAAGCATTTCATATTGATTATTGTTAAAGACTGATTCAGTCCAGTTGTTTTATTTTCATTTATCATCAAAGCAGACGAATCGGCGCTGTTTATACACAGAGCATTGATGCAATTTGTGTTAAAACAATTAGGCGATCAATCTACAGGTAATAATTAATCGACAACTATTTTGATTGTTAGTAATATAAGCAATTTTTCAAGTAAAAATGTCAGACATTCACTGTTTCTAGCTTCTCCAATGTGATGATTTGCTGCTTTTCTTTGTTTTATATTATTGTAAATATGAATATGTTTAGATTTCGAACTATTTGTGGGACAAACAGATGAAGACGCAATGGACTCTGGGAAATTGTGATGGACATTTTTCACATTTTTCAGATATTTTCAAGACTAAACAATTAACCCTAATGTTCTGTTTGCAGTCCAAGAGACCCCGGGCGTTCTTTAAAAAGCTCAATAAACATGCTTCATATTGTTTTATCACCTTGGTACTTTTTTTCAGAAGTCCCCTACAGAATATGACACATTACTTGGGTCAATTAGACCCCAGGGAGGTCTGACAGGGGTCTAAATGACCCAAATCATCAGTAACATCACTATAAAAATAACATAATATATCATTCCTTTGTCTGTTCCTTTTGGCAAAGAAATATAACACATAACATTTAAAACAAGAAATATTATTTGATATTTGGTGTATATCAATGCTGCATGGTCATGTCTATATTTTGTCACCATCATCAAATGTGCAGCCCAGCTTGTGCCTAAGAGGAGGGTTACCACTTCATTATGTTTCAACATGTTTAATATCAGTAAGGTCAGAAGAGAAGCAAAAACGTGTTTAAAGCAAAAAAGAAGGTCTGATCAGTTAATTGCACGGGTTTTAATGTTGTCAGTCCATAGAATAAAGGATAAAATGTAATGTAGACACAAGAGAAAGAGTCTCAGCTCATTAGACTGAATAAGCAGATCCATGTGCACGCATGCGGCTGCAGATACACAGTATGTTGTGTTGTTCTGAGTGAGTCAATATACTGTTTGGAGGACGGCCCACTCCTTCAGCCACAGACATGGAGGGGAAGAAGGGAGGATGACAGAGTGAGTGAACGGGGGAGAGACGGAGAGAGATGTTAGCATGGCTCTCAGTAAATTTATTTTGTGACTCACAGGGTCTGCCTGGACCTCAGTGCTCTCCATGTTACCGGGGCTAGCAGCCCTCCACACCCACCCGCACCCACACCCAATCACACACACACACCACACACACACGTGCATATTGATTTAGCAATGCAAGTCCATGCACATGCACAGGCAAGCAGATTCATAAGCGTGTGTACAAATGCTTCTCCAGACACACAAACGTGTTCACAAACGTACAACACACACACACTCATGTGCACACACCTACTGCTTACTCTTATCCAGATATATTAAGAAATATATTCAGAGCTCCACACTCAGGTTTATGCCAAACACTACTGTGCCACGCCAAGAATAACCTCTTTGTGTGTTGCTCTGCACCCTGGCTCACCTTGTACAAGTATATAGAACTACATTTCTGCTTGGTATTCATAATGTGTGTATGCCAGGGAGTGTGTTTCTTTGTGTGTGTGTGTGTATGTGCATGTGTGTCTGTAATAGGCTTAGGATGGGGTCTCTCCCAAAACCAAATGTCACAGGGATTTAAGCGTCAAGAGTGAGTTTCCTCCCAGCTGACTAACAGAGAAGTTCACTAAAAGCACAAGATTAAACAAAGTTTCAACTTTCCAAAAAACATCCAGCCAGTTTCCATTTTTTCTCCCTGTGGCAACACATCCACGATGCAGCGCAGAAGTTTAAAGATAAGCTGTAGGGCATGCGCCAAACCTGTGAGAGAGAGAGAGACAGGTAAAGAAGGAGAAGGAAAAATGGAGGAGAGTGCAGACAGGTCACAAAAACTAGTTTCCACCATATACAGCATCTATTCTATAATCTCATAAGACTTCAGCCACCTGCATTCATGGTGTTCACTCCATCACACTCACTACAGGTAGTTCACTCCTCTTCTGTTCTGCACTCTCTGGCCCACCCTGTTGGTCGGACCATGTCAGTGGACCACAGTGATGTTTGTTGCTGGGTTTGTGTTTATGAGATGCTGCTTGTGTTGTCCGGTTTGTTTAGTCCTCCTGGTGGCCACTCTCTGTATCACAACACAAGCTGACCTCTGACGGCCTGCAGGATGGACACAGGCTGAACTTCTAACTCAAAGAAAAGTTACCATTTGAGCAGCAGTTTGTTATCTAATGAAGTTTACATGTCAGGTATGATTGACTAACTACTATACTGCAATGGCATCATTTGATTGATTTGATGCATTTTTTAAAGGCTATATGACATGTTGTTCTATATGAAGACTATGAACTAAAAGAAGTGTGTTTTCTATATAAGGAGCGTAGGGCTTTAGCTATTCAAATGGCAAATTATCAGGTATTATTGGAAAAAAACGTCCTGAAGACAACTCCATTTATAATGAGCTCACCACAAGCAAAGAGTTTGGGACAGGAGTTGCCATTTTCAGATATAACATTTTTGGACGAAACTCATCATACAGATTTCTTACAAGAAAATGAGAATTTTTGAATACATTGTAAATGACCAGTTTTTTTATTTAGAGGTGTAAAATGTTAGTTTCTTAAATGAAACGCTAGTATTAAAAATGTTTTAGGTAAACATTATATTTTTTGTCCAACTCATGTACACCATATATTTTACAATTAGCTTTACTTAGAGATTTGGATGTAGCTTAACACATTTCAAAAAGAATTGTAGAAGGGCAGGCATTCTTAGGCACTATAACATAAAAGAAAGTATTTAACTGTAGTAACTACTTTCAAGGGTATCTTTTTTCATATACTAGTGGCTCCAAACCTTTTAGCCTTGTGACCCCTTAAAAGAAGTAATGTCTATTCTAATATTTCCTTTGCACTGATATATTTTAAAACCTGTATGAGGTCTAAGGACGTAAAATTAACCAGTAATCCACAAGAGAAAAGCAAAAGAGTGAAGTGAGGAAAATAAACATAATTCTGTGTTGCAGAAATATATTTTTTTCTGCCTTCCTATTCTGTTCTAATCATCTCGTGACCCCAGAGATTTATCTTGTGACCCCTTTGGGGGTCCCACAAGTTGTGAACCACTGCTATATACCTCTGGAGAAAAAACAACAAAGACGCAGCGTAGGACAGTGTAATAAGTATTTTATTGCATTTTATAATGCCATTGTCAATAATTAGTACAGATTACATGCAACTAGACCTACTGTACAGTTTTTTTTATTGTCTGCATGGACAGACACAAGAAGATTCAGGTTACAAATACACAGATATATGTGTGTGTTTTTATACAGCATGAAGGAAAGGGCAGTGACTGGCATTACATGGCTACCCGGGGTGGAGGGTCAGAGGGCTGGGCTCCACTGTCTGTCTAAAGCCACCACCCAGTCCCTGTCCCCGCCTCTTCCTCGGGTCACACTTTCAAATAACAAGAAACAGAACAAAAACCAAAGGATAAAGAGAGGTAAACAGGTAAACTGAAACTAAGAAACAATTCAGAGAGTCACTGCTGAAAATGTACACACATTCCTAAGGTTTAACCAGAGGAGAGCTGAAGTGGTAGTTCCATCGGATTCTGGCTGTCTACTTGATAATACCGTCAGGCAAAGCTCCACTTTGAGAGTCCCTTCCCCCTCACATGACACCTCAGAACTGTCCAATCACACATCAGAATTTGGGCTCCCTGTGTCCTTTGAGTCAGTCACCAGCCAATAGGCTGCAGGCTGGTCCTACAACGCCATTACGTGGATGTACGAGAGATAACAGCTATCAGTAAAGGTGATCAGTGAAGTCGATGGAGAGTTTTGGAAGTAGCTTGGTTTTTGTTTGGTTAAGGTTGTGGCATTGGTTTGGTTACAGTTTGGTTACAGTTCAGGAGTTTGGACTAAGCAAATGGTTGCTTGCAATGCCTTTGGTAGTCAGAGGATGAGCTGCATCTCTGAGAGCCATTCCACATTTTGGTATTGAGACTACGCAAGAGGAGGAGTATCAAAAATGCAACAGTGTCAGTCTTTGATCTGCCTCTGTGGGACTGGGAGATGAGGTTTGTGACTGGTCACCACCAGCCAGGTGTGCGACTCAGTGACACCCCCATGGCGCCTGCAGATGATTGACAGCTCTGCGGGTCGGAGTTCAGCACAGGAATGACAGGGGTCAGGGGTCAGAGGGAGGGGTCACAGGGAGCTGGGACACATATTGGCACCTGAGAGGACCAACAGCAATACCTTTCTAGAGCTCCGCATTTTTTTAAAGCAAGAGAGGGGCTACATATTCTTATATTTTTTCCTCTTTCTCTTTTTCTTTTCGGAGGTTTTGGTCCTGTCTTTGAGAAAAAGTCCTTCTGAGGTATCAATACATAATGAAGAAACTTTTTAGTTTGTTTTCCATTTGTTTTTTTTTCTTTCCTTAAAAATGCATAAATGCAGTACAGAGACAAAAAAGTATCAAAATAGACCTAGCTAAGATAAATATACAAACAGGTGTTACCTAAACCACTGACCTAACTTTTATTCTTTTAATTTTTTTTTTAGAGATAATACACTTAAAAAATCAGCGTCCCAGACGTTTTATGAAGAACTGAAAAAGTGGAAACAAACAAAACAAAAACAAAATTAATAAACCAAGATACCTGCAGCACTTAATATGATAAATACATATACTTCAGCATTAGCAGTACAGTATAGGAATCAGAGCTGAAAGCTTTACAATAGCTAAACAGGTGCAAAANAAAAAAGAGGAGAAAATCAAAGGACAAAATGGGAAAGAATGCCCTGGAGAGATAAGTCAAGCATTAATATACAAGAATACATCATGTTATGCCAAGCTGGAGAAAGAACAGAAGTGTTACATGGTGACCTGTGAACAATCTACATCTTTATAAAACAGCTTTGTTTACAGGTGTACCTTAAAGCACAAGTCAAAGATCATCTATGTACTGTATGCAGCAGTTCCTCTTGGTTTGGATATTACTAGTAGTAGTGATGAGTTTCTTTAAGTGTGTGTTAGTCCTCTCAGCGTCTCTGCGAGTGTTTTGGTGAAGCAGGTGCTGCTGTGTTGTGGGTCTTTGGATATCTGGATGGTCAGAGCCTCTGTTGCACTAACCCATAGCCCTGCTTCTATGCTTCTGTTATACCCCTGTGTGTGTGTGTGTGTGTGTTGTGTGTGTGGTGGCACTGATATATTCTGCCCATCATTACCAGCTCCCTGCAACACCACATAGCCATTAACGACCAGTTTCTCATTGGCTGAGATCATGAAAATGCACACATACAGTCAAAGCACACAGTTGAGAGGCTGTTCACATAGCTCAGTGCTAATCGGGTGCAGGAATATGGTCAGTTTTACACAGCTGATAGAAAACTTGTCATATATAGTGAGCACTTCACAACACACTGTGAGACGTAGAGAGTGCTTTAGATGTGGTTTAAGGAGAGGTAGTCATTTTTAATTCCATGGAAAGTGAAACGTCTCTATGTTTTTGGGCTCAAGCAGATGCGTTAGGGAGTCCGGATCGCCAAATAGCTTTTTTTTTTTCCTTTTTTTGTCAGTCATACAGTAAGTGTAACAACAATTTTGGCATTCATTATTATTATCATCCAGGAAGAATGGAGAAAAAAAAATATTTAAGAGAGTTCAGTCTCCCATTGGCTATGTGTTGAACCGTTTTGAAAAGGAGGTAGTGTTATTTTTGGTTTTTATCTCGTTTCAAGATGCCTGTCTGCCACTTTGTACTTTGTGAGAAATCAGACTCTAATGTGACAGGAAACAGTCCTGTTTGAACACAAAGTCATCAGAAAGGTTCTTTCGTTAAATAAGAAAAATCGTTGGAAGTGCAAGAGATAGTTTGAGAAAAAGTATGAAAATATGAACCCAACTTTTAATTACATGATGTCCCTTGGTTGTTTTCCTCTTACATTGGTATATTTTTTTATTATTTTTTGTTGTTCCCTCTTTATTGTAATATATATGTTTTTGGAATAACTCCTCACTGTCCAAAGATGTGACTTTTGTAACCACCTTACAGTACACTCCCTCTTCCTGCAAATACTACGTACAGATCAAGAGGGTATGTTTGTTTCCTAGATTTAAAAATGTTCGTTATGACAGCACCAGAAAGTATCCTGTAAAGCCAGGGTGATTCGACAGAGCCAAATATTTTCATTCTGTATTTAACCTCTCTGTTTGTTGGTATCTCAGGTTGTAAAGGTACATATATGTTGTGTTAAAATGCCTCACGAGTGCCTCATTTTTAGGCCTGCTCATATGGTAGTAGGGCCAGTCCTAGGATTGTGTTTGGAACACAGTTTAGCCTGAGCGTGGGAGAGACAGGGTTTCACCTCTAAGTGCTTTTATCTTTTCTCTTTCTTTTTGTTTTTCAGAGGAACTGTGCGAGGTTTGTTAATACTAGTTTTTGGCCTCATACCTAATGTGAGTCATTCGTAACCGCTTATCATGTAAAAGCTTTGATGTCGCCAAATTCTAGTTTGCTTTACACACTTTGGTTTTTGGAATGGTCAGCACTGTAAGTCATGTATAATTTCAACACAATAGTTATATGAATACAATAATAAGAATTCAAACTCCTGGTTTGTTGTCTTTTGGCCAATTCTTCAAGAAGAAAAAAGAAAGAAACTCAAAAAGGGCAAAATAATCTACAGGGTTTTTGGTTTTCTACATATTTCTTTGGTTACCTGTAACAAAAATAAAATGGGAATAAGCAGATAATAGATTAAAATAAATGTTAAATTTGGTATGGCACTGTAGAGAAAAGTAATGCTTTTATGCTCACGGAAAACAAACAAAAAAAATAAATCTCACGTGCTATTCCTTTAACACAAACTCACACAGTGAATTGCAGATAGCTTCTACACAGTAACTATTACAACCATAGAGCTTTGAATCGAAGCTGAGCAGAGTTGCCACATTTGGTGTCCCACAGTAAGAATTCCCCCTTATTTGTTTATCAATTTGGACACAGTTCCAGGCAGAACCTTTGTGGGATGAGGTATTCTCTGACTGCAGTAATAATATATATATTTTTAAAGCATTACTGATATTTCTCAACTAAATACACAACCAAAAACAAGTGAATGAGAGAGAATGAAAAAAAAAGATTCAGCTGTTAAATAATCTGTCTGGATAATGGCAACTTTAAGTGCTATTTCCAAATTTCTTGCCTGCTATACTTGGGACAGAAAGGAGAGGGGCAGGAGTGGGGGTCGGGTATCACAAGTTGGGACAATACTGCGCTTTCTTTTTTTTTCTGCCAATACTCATTTGGAATGGTGTGAACAGCCAGAGTAAATCAAACAAATTACAATACAAAAACAAAAACAGCATCCTTAGAAAAGGTACGTCGAAACAGAACGCCACCGTGGAAATATTGATCCTCAAAAATAAACAATGATAATAACATCAAATAAAAAAAGGAAATGACAAAAGCTACCACACGTTTTTTTTTTCTTGTTATGTTCCATAATCATCAACAGTTTTCTTTTTTAGTCACAATATTTCTGTGGACTTCCTCCCTCATTTCTCTCTGCTTCCCCTCATTTCTTCTCGTTCTCAAAGTGTTCCAAGCTCATCCCTCCATCCGCAGACGGAGGAGGGGAGAAGGACAGCACCAAATGGTCCTATTCCTGCAGTCTTTTCGGGGTATGGGAAGGGATGGAGGTGGGGTAGGAAAATGTCTTCTTTTTTTCTCACTTAGAAGCAAAGAGTTTAAAAGATGTCCGTCACTAAGTGTCTTGCTGGGGGGAGAAGTGTGGACAGGGACCGGGGCCACACCGCCTCTGCCGGGTCAGCCTCGCCGTGGGCTCACACACGCACCTGGAGACAGGAGCTGGCTCTGCAGAAGTGTTGGAGCACTGTTGGAGGTAATCTTTGAAAGCACTCTTCCTTCCTTCCCATCTTGAAGCCCAACAGTTTCATTTCAATCAAATCAAAGAAAATGAAAAGTGATTGACTCAAAGAGGGGGAAGAAGAAGGAGAGGTATACTGCACAGCCCCTGGTGACTGCTCCAAATCTATATACACATGATCCTGTGTGTGCGTGTCTTTCTCTTTTTGACACACACACACACCTGTGTGTCTTCTCAAGTGACGTAGAGATAAAACGGCTAGCCAGGCAGCCCGAGACAACAGTGAGGAGGGTGTACGCAGAGCGGTCAGGCGAGGAGGAGAGTGTGTGTCCAAACCTCTAGGGGTCTCTACACAGAGGCTGATTTGACCAGGGAGGATGGTGAGACATGGTTTGACAAGTGAATGAGTGAGTGTGTGTGTGTGTGTGTGTGTGTGTGTGTGTGTGTGTGTATACATGTTTGTTTGAGTGTGTATGCATTGAGTGGTGTTACACCTCTGAGCCAAGTGTTGGAAAAGAAACACATGGAGGTAAAGCAGTGCTCCACAGTCTTGTTTTTGCGTCTGAAAGTAACGGAGGTCATCTAACCCTGTTTGGAGTTTCTCAATGTCATCCTTGGTTGCTTGCATTTTCTTAAAAACAAAAAAAAAACATTCTCTTTTTTTTCTCTCTTTTCTCTTAAGTGTACTGTAGCTATCTTTTCCTCTTCACACTGACGAGAGGGCTCAGGGATTGATCTCGCTATGTCTCGTCCCTCTGGTCCATCTTGGATCTGTCCTACTCCAGCTCCTCGGTGGGAAGATCCTCCTCCAGGTCGCGCTCGTCACTCGGCAATGGCAGGCTGTGTGTGACACCGGCCAGGAGGGACACTGGCCGACTGTCCTCCTCCACCTCAGTGGGCTCCTCCTTCACATGCACCGGGTGGCTGGATGAGAGAGCAAACAGCTGTTAGCGGGGCGAGGGGTAGAGGTTTAAAGGCAGATGCCTGATGCCAAACATTTTCTGTCACGTTTAAAGAGTTAGTTCACCAAGATACATCAAAATGTATTTTTCCTATCCAAGTAGTTTTGTTTAGTACAGCTGAAGTTTAGTATAGTTGAGGCAACCAAAGCACAAATATATAATGTAAAATAATAAAATAATATAATGTAAAAAATAAATGCAAAACTAGCATTCTAAATAATAAGAAAACCATTAATTTTTAATTTTTTCAATTTTTGATTAAACTGACCCTGTTTTATAATATATAATGTAACCATTAGTGGTAAAAATGATTTATATATACAAGTATAAATATAAGTTTTATTTCTGCATTTTGAGTGGAAAAGCCTCAGAAAAAAACATTTGGATTATAATAGAACCTGCGCTCTGCAGGGGTAGGAAGGTTTGCTTTGATGTTTTAGATTGTCCAGTTATGTAAAATATTCTCTCATTAAACTAAAACGATTTCTTTCATCAGCTTTTTTTCTATAAAGATAGCAATATTAATATCAGTATTGCCGTTACACCGCCATAATGTAGATGGTAGACAACACTGACTCACTGATAAAAATGCCATTATTATTCGAACACACTGGCCCATGTGAACACAGTAAATGTAAAAAATGCTCAGTGAAGGGGAATAATGTTAACGCAGTTTCGTGTTGTCTGCTTGCACCTTCACGTTTGTGTGCGTGCATGTGTGTGTGTGTGTCCATGCGTACCTGTACTGTTGAGGGCTGAGCGTGGGGCTGCAGCTCCCGTTGCTGTTGACCTGCTCCACAGTGGAGCTGACATCATCGTGGCCCACATGCAGCATGTTGAGGCTGGCCGCAGACGGAGGGCTCAGCAGGGAAGGGCTGTTCAGCAGGGACAGACTGCTCTCTGCCAGAGCCGCCTACGCACACACACAAAGAGTTGTCCAGTCACTTTAAACAATTTAAATAAAGTTTGTTTTTTTTCTAAAAATATGATGTATCAAATTATAGAAGCTAATTGGTAATGCCAAAAGTGGTATGTGACATAAAATGCTGTCCAGAAATGATCCGTCCACCACAACCAGATGTGTCGAAACATCTAACTCTACTTGACTTTAATATATTTAAACTGCAATGCTCAGCATTTGTATGTAATCTGAATTAACACAAAACGAGATGTAAAAGACAGTATAATAAATGGTCACATCCAGAATGAAAGATGGAGAGTTTTCCTTTATACACTGATGAGAGCTCTTCCATATAGAGCACATTTGAATCCACTAACTAGCCAGTGAACTTGACAAACCACTAGGGGGCACTTATATACAGTACTTTCCCCATCGTGACTTGTGCTTGTACATTAAAGTCCCTGTCACAAGTGTGTGTGTTCACATGAAAGTCTCAACAGGAGTGTTAAGCGAGACTGAGCCGCAACCTCAACTTAAACATACACACACACACAAACACTGTGAAACATCAATGTCTGCTGAAGAGAAAACAACTGAACCGACGGGGGCAGCTTCTGTCACTGCTCCAAACGCTCACATCCAGCTGTTTGTAGATGAGACAGGTTGGACACTGGTGAGTGAGAGACCCACCCCACCTCCCCTCTCACACAGGGGAAAAAAAAAAGACAAAAGGAGGGGAATTCTCACTGGCTCAGAGATGGATTTTCTGGGACAGGCGATAATTTTATGCAGTAACCTTAATTGACAACTACTTGACGCTATAAATCATCTCAGTCGCAAAATTGCATGTGTGCGCGTGTGGGTTTGGTGTGCATGTCTGCGTAGGAGTGGAGAGATGGGTCTAGTGTGTGTTTGTGTATGTGTATGTGTATGTGTGTGTGCAGAGGTTGGGGGTGGCATATGTGTGAGAAAGTGAGGTGGGAGGTGAGAGTGTGTGTTGGTGTGGGAGGAGGAGGAGGGCGGTGGTGCGAACGTCGTTAGGGAATCTGCTAATTATAAGAGGGAATTGATATTAGTGCCCTTGATTGCGATTGGCTGCTATGTGTGTGTGTGTGTGTGTGTGTGTGTGTGTGTGTGTGTG
>NTHP01001103.1:11978-36256 GCA_003416845.1 Oplegnathus fasciatus | reverse complement strand
CACACACACACACAGAACCAGTACTCCCAGTCTCTCTGGGACAGCCGTTGTGGGGCTGCTAGTTTAGGACTAATTAAAACCGTGTGTGTGTGTGTTGTCTATATGTATATAAAATGCGTGAATCGCCTTCGCTTTACTCTGCTCCCTCTCTGTACCATTTAAGCTGACTGGAGGGGGCGGGGCTGTTTAACAGGTACTTCATTAACGCTGCAACCCTGCCACATCACCACGGCAACAGTCGAACCCTGTTAATTGAGGCCAAGCTTTGTTTCCATTCCTGATGCCCCTCCCCTGCCCCTCCTCCTCCAATCCCTGACCCTGAGGCTCGTCTCCAGTGGTGACAGAACACGCCTCTTCCTGATTTCCCATTAGATGTTAATAGCAGCTGATCCCCCTGCGATCAACACATCATCCAGACACACAAGAACACACAAACACACACACACACACTGCCACTCGGCTGCACCCATTTATATCCCCTCAAATTAAGACACTCTACCTCTAATTGACAATTAATTTCAACATCTTCATATTTTAATAAGACTCCTCGTCAATCTGAATAATGAAATATTCATTAGATACCTAATAACAACCTCACCAACCAGTGTGGACCCACACACAGACACGTACGCACACATCCCATCAAATTTCTAACCCTTTTGTTGGCACACACTGGAAGAGACTGTGAGAGACCGCTCTGCCTGCTATCTCTCTCTGACAAGCTGAGAAATCGCAATTCTCAAATGCTGAATCAAATACAAAACTGAACTCTTGACACAGTTTAAATGTGTGAATAGCTGGAATTTACGACTTTCTCTGTGGAATGAGAACATTATGGGGGCGTAGATTTCTGGAAAATGAAATGCATTGTATCATGAGAAGTTTAAGACAGAGAAAGAGAGAGTGAAGGAAACAAGAAAGAAGCGTGGAAAAGAACAAGACAGACAGAAAGTAGTCCCCATGATTTATAAATAACACATTAACCCTAACTGGTCAATAGGGGGCGTAGATACCAAGCTAGACAGTAAGAGAGGAATTTTAAATCCCAAGAAGGTTCAGGGATAAAGAAACTGTTCGGTTAAGAGGAGTTGGTAGGAGAATAAGAGGTAAGAGCAAAGGTTTGGGGTCAGAGGGTAGAAGATAAAGTCATGTAACTTGGGGAGCCAGTGTGTACTCACAGGTTGGTTAAAAGGCTTTGGCTCTGAGGGGCGCATGTGCAGGTGGGCCATCATGGCCTGGAGTCGCTCGCTCTCTTTCGCCAGCTGTGAAACACACAAGGGTGGATATCACCATGAAAAACACTTTGTCTCATTTCATAACCTTTAGATTGATATAATGCGGTATTGACACAGAATTACAATTACAATTACACCTCAGGCAGAGAGATGAATATGAGAGTCAGCCGCCTCAGCACCCGGAGCTCTCTCACACACTTACACTAGCCTGCAGACACACTCGTCCCCGTTTGACATTGTTAACTGCCGTTTAATGGGTGCTGCTACAGCCTGTGGAAACGCTGCATCCTGCGTGTGTGTTTGTGCATGAGTGCAAGCGAACAAACGTGTAGCCTCCAGAAACAACGGATCTACACTAAGACTGATAGCACCATTAACATACTCACACACTGCAGCGATGTGCAAATATGAGAAATTTAAACACAGTGCCTGTGCCGCTGCTGTGCGTGTGTGTGTGTGCTGTTGGAGGGTAGAGTGGTGGGCTGCCTGTGGACTGCTGAGGGATGAAGTGACATGTCAGAGGGAGAGAGACAGCCGTCCTGATGTGATGTGACACCAGCTGCCTCTCTGTCACTTTGTGTTCTCTGGTGGTGGCTTCAGGGGCACAGCTAAACGCTGTTTACCAGCACCACCAAACACAATGCTAACCCTAATGCTGGACAGCCCACACACACACGCAGCGATGTGAACAGGGTATTCCAAAGGGCTCTGGAAACTATGTCAAGACATGTGTGAAGAGGCAGCCTCATACATATTCACCATTTTCACAATCTTTGGAATGTTCCTTATGTGTGTAAGAACGGCATTTTACCTCTTATCCATTGTTGGTATCTTGCATTTGCTGGAGCATTCAGATGTTTCAAGAGCATTGCGTGCATGAACCACTTTGAGAACAAGAGAGGCAGCCTGGTCCTCCGCTTTCTAGCTCATGCCTCTCTCTCTTTTCTCTTCTCTCTCCCTCCCTCCTCCCCGCTCAGCACTCGCTCTCTCTTGCTGGTGACCAGAGCTGCTTTATAATTGGAGCAGCAATGGCAGCTTCCCTGCCGACTGCTCCTTTTAAATTACAAGCTCCACTGCTCTCCATAAACTCTGCCCTGCCTCAGACAAGTTACTGCCATTGACTGGCTGAAACAGTCTTCATGACTTTGTTTGTGAGCAGATGAAAATGAAGTGTGTGTATGTGAATGTGTGTGTGTGTGTGTGTGTGTGTGTGTGTGTGTGTGTGTGTCTCACCTGTATCTCCAGTTGCTGAACCACCTGCATCTGGACTCGGCACTGAGCAGTGCTGCGGTCATCTAGGGCGTGCTCATTGTTCAAGTGCCTAGAGGTGAGGGGAAACATAAGATGAGCCACATTCAATCATTTTGTGGAAAAATGTTCATATCTACAAATAAAAAGCATCAACATCAAAGTGCGGCTCGTCCAAATTAAATGATGATTTTTAAATTACACTGAGTCAGTAGAATCGAAACAAAACTCAGCTCTTTCACTTTTATTTAAACTGAGTTATGAGCCGTTTCAGCGCTATAAAAATAAATTGTAATCTTGGAAGTTTATTTTGTCTAGTGAAGGACGCAACAGCTGTGTTTTGTGTGTGTATACTTCATTGGTGCTCAGTGAGCCATGATCCAAGACAACCACCTGGATATGAGCTCATGTGTTATCGCACAAAGCCTTATCTAAAGACTTTCTGTTAGCTAAACTCCATTCCACGTATTAACATGTGTGTGTGCGTGCTTGTGCATGGACGTGTGTGTGTGTGTATGTGTGAATGGTGGCGCTGTTTGTTTCCTCCTATGTGGGAGGACCCGGGACCTTCTGATCTTTCCCAGCCCACCCCTCCCTGTCTCCCTTCCTCCATCCCTTTCTCTCTGCTCTGTCATCGCCAAGGTTATTCACAGGTTGCCGCTGCCTGCCCGGTGTGTGTGTGCGAGTGTGTGTGCGCTCATGCTTGTTACGGTGTGAGTGTGTGTGTCGGTATATCAGAGTGAGTTTTGCGATATCCTGTGGTGTTAAGTTAAAATCTGAGTAATCTTCATAAAGACACTTTTCTGGCTTGTTTGTTGTGAAAATGTATGTTATACAAGGAAATGGGTGTGTGTGTGCATGTAGTGTGTCTTTAAGAGAGAAAGTTAGGCAATATCAGGCGAACACTAGAAATGAAACAAAAACAATGATGTCATGGCATGGCTAATCCAGGCAGATAGACGGCTCAACACAAGTGCACGATAATAATAACAAAAACATGATCTCACCCCTCTCTCTCTTTCACTCTCTGCTAAGCTCTCTCTCACTCTTCCTCACTCACACTTCTGTCCACTCTCCCCTTCCCACTCGTCTTCCCCCGCAACTCCCCAAATGCCTATGATTCACACTCATTCCAACCAAATCTGCCCCCAAAACCCTCCCCTCTCTCTATAGTCGGGCCATAAACAGTAGCAGGGTTTTTTTTTTTCGATGTGTCCCGACAATGAGGCTCTGTTTACTCCTCTGAGTGCTGGCAGACAAGGCTTTAACCCACATTACACCCAGCTCCACCGACCACAGCCAGAGTATTATACCAGAGGACGGGGAGGGAGGGGAGGTGGGCAGAGAGAAGAGAAGAGAAGAGAAGAAAGGCCTGAAATAGTGGAGTGTCTCCCTCCTCTGTTCTTCTGCTCTACCCTTTTCCCTCCTGGGGCAATGACTAAGGCTGGCTCGAAGGGAGCGCACTGTCGGACTGACGGCATTATCTGTCACTGCCTCTTTTTTTTTCATCTCCCTCTCTCTCTTGCACTCACACACACACACACACACACACACACACACACACACTCTTTCACTCTATCACTCTATCTCTCTTTTTCCTTCCATCTGCCCTGGGGCTACGTGAAATGAGACACCAAACAACAGCTTTCCTCTCCAAACTTTCCCAGCCTGCCTGCGCGCTTTGATCTGACTGTCCGATGCCATCATAATCATTACGCACACTTCTGTGATTATGTGTGTGTGTGTGAGTACGCATTTCATCACCCCGGTATATTAATATCTCCATAGTTCAAATAGCTAAGAGTTCCAAATAGATAATGAGAGTGTGAGTTTGTTTAGGGCTTCATTAGAGGCTTGTGAAGACTTCGTTAGCAGCCTTAGTGCCATGGGGAAGTCCACTGTACTGTGTGTGACAGAGGAGGAGGTAGCAGAATGTCAAGGCCAGCCACTGCATCAGCATACCCAGTGACTCCAAACTGGCAAATAAGATGATGGATGCAGAGTCGGAATGAGTGAGAGAGAAGTTGTTTGATGTCTTTATGTGGAAAGAAGAAGGTGTGCATGTAGATAAGCTGAGTAAGAAAAAATGTCTACGCAAAGAAACAATCTGTCTGACCCTTCAGAGGAAAGGAATGAAGGAAGGAAGGACTTGCCTGCATTAAAGCAACAAATGAATGGATACAAGTGCACACACTCAGCCAATAAAATGTCTGTCAGCCAGGAATGATAGAGGAAGATGATACTGTTGTAGGAGCAACCCAAATAATTCCTCAAAAAAAAGAGAATTTACACACGTTGGGTGTATGTGTGTACCTGTGTGTTTGTGCATGTGTGCGTACACATGCATGTGCCCCAGAGCAAATGTGATGCAACAAATTGCAACAGATGAATTAGTGAGGTAATGCAAAACACCAGTGATGTACGTGACTGACACTCCACATTTAGCACAAACGGTAGCTTCGCTTTGCTCTGCTTCATCTTTTGTTCCTACTAGTGATCTGAATCAGAGACAGAGCTTTTTTTTTAAGTAGTAGGCATTGAGTTTGTTACCAATTAGTGATAAAATCAAAGGAAGTTTTAATGTGGTCTTAAATCTGGTTTATGGTCAATGAGAGTGAAGTGTGTGACTGAAAAAGTTTGCACATTTGCACATTACCACCTTAAATTGAAAACAATGATGATGGCATTGTAATCAAAAATACTTAAGTAAGAAGATTTTGCTGATATTTATCTGTGTGAGGTTTTAAAAATAAGGAACTTGGACAAAAGTCTACAAGAAGACCTCTCCTTCTCCACGGTAACTATAGACACACCCAAGAGCCCTTAAAGGGTGTGCTGATCAAAACAGAACCTCTGCCACTGTTGTCTTTTTCCAACTGCAGTATTAAATATACAGTATGCAGGCACATGCTGTCATGAGCATTCATGCTATAACTCAAAGTACCTTAGTTTCGAAGCAGTCATCCCTATCAAGCACTAACGTACGTTTTTCATTGTGTGGCGCATTATTTTCATCTGTAACCCCAACCTACGCATCATATATCATGTGTTTGGGTGGTTGTTAACTTACTTGATGAACTGTCCCATGTCCTCACACAGTGCTTCACAGCCAGGCCACTTACACTCTCCATGGCCGTAGAGAGGATGGGAGCCGGCATGCTCCTCATGACTGTAAAGAGAGAGAGAGAGAGAGAGAGAGAGAGAGAGAGAGAGACACAGAAAGAGACAACAGCGAGATAGTAAAACAGATGTTTCATTTTTCATATGTTTTTATGTCCATAAAATGTACAGCAAATAAAAGCAGTTACTTTCTCCGAATAAGAAGCAAAGCATTAATATGCCACACGCTCACACACAAAAACACACATGCAAAACCAACTGTAGCAGCAGACGCATCAATACAGCCATCTGAGTCTGGTTAGCAGTCATTAGTTTGTACAGTTCACAAAGCCAAGTGCAGAGAGAGGAGGATAGAGCAGAGTGGGGTCAGTTACAGAAGCCAGGCAAATAAGGGAATTGGTCCAGCAACCTCAGAGGCACATTCTTAAAGTCCATGACCTGTCTCTCTGTCCTTGGCGTATATGTTGTTGCCTGTGTGTGTTGGTGTTAGTGTGTGTTCTTATGTTTCAGGAGTTGACACAGAGTCGGCACAAGACCAACCAGCCATGACTGATTGGCGGCGGCTGCCGTCATGTGCTGGTTGTTCTTTTGTGGTGAGCTTGTGCAGGAGTGTGTTTTTGTGTGTGTGTGTGTGTGTGTGTGTATCTGTGCATATTTATGAGCGTGTGTGTGTCTGTATGTGTGTGTGGTGATGAAAGACTGGGCCAGGTTTGGTTTGGGCCCAGGGTAAAGTAACTGTGTCCGCGCATGTGTGAGTGTGTGTGTGTGTGGCAGGTCCAGTAGCAGATGTGGTTCAGACCTGGAGCTTCGCCGGCGACTGCTGTCTCCACATATATTTACATGACTGTGTATGTGTGTATTTGTGAGTGTGTGTGCACGTGTGTGTGTGTGGACTGGAATGGGGATTCTCCCAAATCAACATCAGAAGGTAGTCTAACAAAAACCATTTGTCTCGCAGATGGAAACATGTCTCTCTCCCTCTCCCTTTGCTTTTTCGCCTCTTCCTGATCATATGTGCTGGCTGAGGTTGGAGCTTGTGTGTGTGTGTGTGTGTGTGTGTGTGTGTGTGTGTGTATCTGTGTGTGCTGGCTGTGGTTGAGTCAACTCAGAAGCAGCTCAGACAGCAGACATGACAAACTGCTGGCAACCACATTCTCCTCCACATCAGCCATGCATTAGCTTAGCAGGCTAACGCACAAATGCTACCCCCTTACTACTAAAGCCAACTCTGTTGGGATATCAGCAGCACTGTAGCAGTAGTATGACCATGTGTGACATATTTGGTCAGCTAATAGAAGCTCTTTCAATGAATACTTACACACCCAACCTGACCCCCTCCAAAATGAGGTCAGAGGTCAGGGTCAACAGTGCCCCTGGAGCAAGCAGTGAATCAGTGCTAAAAGACAGACCGCCCTCCAATACTGTGTCTTTCTGTCTCAGCCTTGTCCACTCGTGTGTGTGTATGTGTGAGTGTGTATGTGCTACTCACTGGCTGCTGGGGGGTTGGCTGCCTTTGGAGTAAAGGGGGACATGGTCATCTCCGCTGTCTGCCTTGGTGAAGGAGGATATCCACTCAAACAGTCTGGCTCTTAAAGACGAAGACAAACCCATGAGCAGCCGACACAGCCATGGGACAATACAGCCCTCATACATGTGGAGCAAGCACTCCTCGCACATCCGATATGTCAACACAGTAACAAGGAATTTATCCTTACAGGAAATTTAGATCTATAAGTATAGATGTCTCCAACAAACAATTCCCATTTTCTACCAGGTGGCCCGCATCCACCATCCTCTCCTCTCCTCTCCTCTCCACTGTACTGGCATGTGGTTGACAGCATACTGGCAGAACATACTGAACCCAACACACCTCCCATCAAATTAGCTGAGAGACGTTTACACCCTGGTGATGTGTGATATGCTGCATGTGCATGTTTTGTTACTGTGTTTAGGTGTACGGAAGATCAGCTAAAAGCTAAAAGTCTGACAATGATGTAACAAGACTGTGTGAGTTAGAGACACTACAGGTCACACAGAGGACGGAAGTATTGTAAGTATTTTGACATACTGTACTTTTATTGTACCTGTCTCTCTTTGGGGTGTGGCTCTGTCCGTTGGCCAGGCTGTGCAGTGGGATGTGAGCGCTGGCAGCTTTGGGGAAGGCTGAGGTAGAATTGGAGCTGTTGGTGCTCAAGTCCAGGCCCTCGGCCTGTTTCAGGGCCTCCTCACTGCTCGGCACCCCCGACACCTCCTTCCACAGCTGTTGGAGGTCTGACGGACACATCGCTGCAGAGGAAGAATGCACAGTTAACTTAGCAATGGCCCTCATCAATTTCACATGCTCAGTGCAAATATGATTATAGGATATTTAAGTTAAGTTAATACAAACAAAGCTAAGAAAATATGGTTAATAATAAGTCAGATGAGACAATATCTTCAATGCCACCCACACACAGACACACTGCAAATAAACTGATGTCACAGAAAGCTGCGACTAACCATTCTAATCCACATAAAACATACATGCAACTATTACAGTCCACTGGGAATGGGTAAAAGAGGAAAATAGGACAAACTCGAACAGACAAGAAGTTAATTTCTGCATGTTTTTGTTATTTTTCCAGATATCTACAATTCCTCAACTATTTCCTAATTTCTGCTGGCAATTGTTACTGTCCACCAGCACCACTGCCCCTGTCACTACCACTATTTGTCTGAACAGGGTGGGCGCACACTTTGAGTTCTTTCTAGTCGCAGCTTTGTTATTTCTGCTCCAATTTCACAGTGAGAGAGACGCCTAAAATGCCACAGCCTACTCCAATGGATCTTACCATGCACGTGCACACGCACGCATGCAGCCACACACACACATCTGCACATACACACACATACACAGACCTCGCAGCAATCCAAATATTATGTCTGCTTTGTCTGCATTCTTCTGTGGTCCCGCCAAAACAAAAGTTCTCACTCTGGAGGAATGAGGCGGTGTGAGCACAGATTTCTGTGCGTGTGTGTGTGTATTATCCAAGAAACCCGACCAATCTGTGGACACGCCCAGAGAGTGAAAGTGTAAAGTAGTTAAGTGATTGTTAGATATAGTGTTTCCTCTTTTTATTTTTCAGACTAGCTCATACCATGTCCATTCAATTGAAAATAAGAGAAAAAATGTAACTTGATAGAAAATAGAGATTCTGGTGAAAGTCAACAGTTAACTGATGTAAAGAAAGCAAACTCAAGCTGTAAGCAGCCGAGAGCAGAACAGCTTTCTAAACAAAAAAATCCTGATTTTGTGTGCATTCAGGTGAAATGTGTTCTCACATTATCCTCCAGCTAGTGTTGACGGATACAAAGTATTTGAGAGGAGGAGAGCGCTCTTGCTAACTGTTATTGGCTCACACATGTCAAACGTACACACCCACATCTGGTTGCTAGGGTCACATTTATTTCACATTAATGTCTGTAGACAAATGAGACACTACATAGAAGGTGGGGTCTAACAGGATGAAGTCATATCTAATGGATTTTTTTGTATGAAACTGCTGAAAAAGTCCTGTGCTTAAAAAAAAAAGCTTGATTCTCATTAAAATTAGCTTCATGCTCACTCTGTTTTATTTTTTTGCCCTGAACTTTTGTCATTAATGAACATTTGCAGTTATGAGAAATCTACAAAGTGCCTCCATCTTACTGCAGTAAGAGAAATAAACAAAAACCATAGTAGGACCCCTCATGTCACCCCCCCACCCATCAGCTACCCACCGGACACAACAGCCCTTTGAGGCGGGGCAATAGTGTGTGCTGTTGTGTGTGTAGGTGCAAGTGTTTATGCATGTGTGTTTGTGTGTTTGTGTGGCATGGCTGGCCAGAGGAATGCTCTGGCTCACGCCTGGCTCACGCCTGGCTGAGCCGTCACAATGGACCGGCTCTTTCACACTGCAGGGAAATTCCACCCTGATACGGAGGGAAAGAAGGAGAGAAAGAGAAGGAGATGCCAAAGCCAAATGTTTGCAACTGTCTGAAAAATTACACTCTTCTATCCAAAACTGTAGCCTCTGTCTTTGCATTTGTATTCAATTTGTATCTACTCAGTTTTTCTTCTTCACTCTCTCTGTAAACTGGCAATTCCACTTGCCCTCCGGTGGACACGCACACACATACACACTCTGCCCCCTAGCACATAAACACATATGAAAAAATCACACCAAAGTTTCTGTGCAATTCTTGGGTGTTGTATTAAGCTTATTTGAAATTAACTTTTTAGAAGTTAAATTGATTTGATTGCGTTTCTTTTGTTTGTGTCAGATTCAGATTACAGAGTATGAGAGTTTGTGTGTGTGACTGCATGTGACTGCGGATAAGAGAAAGAGAGAGATCAGACAGACGGAGGGAAGGAAACTGGTCTGTTTGGTCAACTCAGTCAGCGCTTTAGCAATGTTACGGGCACTTTAGAGCCCCTAAAGCATTCTCCGCGTGTGAGATAGTGTGTATGCGTGTGTTAGACATTACTGTGTACCGACAAAACTGGACAGAGACACACACACACATACACACATGTTCACTAAGGGCGGGCCAGTCAACAGTCAGCTTTTATCGTTCTAAAACCCTGCTGACAAAATGAAGGGACTGTGGGAGAAGTTACATATAGGAAAAAAAATCCAGTGGGCACAGCAATAGCAAAACGATGATGTTCTTGTGCCTGGCTAATCTCAAGTACACACACATAAGCATGCACACACTCGCACAAGCACATGCACACACCTCCAAGCAGGGGGCTTAGTGGCATATTTTACCTATTATCCAAATGAGTACCTTCCACAAACCCACCAATCAGGTTTCCTTTTATCTTTTATAGGCTGATTAACTTAACAGGCTTCACATGCGGCATTGGGTACAGGCCTGCGTGTGTGCTCAGTTATGACCATGTGTGCATGCATGTTTGTCAAGATGTGTCTGTGTTGTTAGGGTTGTGTGTATGAATGCGAGTGCGTGTGTGTGCACGTACCTTGTTGCAAAGACTGCATGGTGGCGGTGGGCTGCAGTGGGACCAGGCCTTGTCTCTGGAGGTTGAGGATGTGCTGCTGCTGAAGCTGCTGCATCTGGATCAGCTGCTGCTGGAAGGCCAACTGCTTACTGCCTAACTGCTGTTAGCCAGATGACAGAGAGACAGAGGGTAAAAAAAACTTATCAAGCCAGGTATTATTTCCAATTTTATCTACATCCAGTTTTTTACCACATTTTTTACCTACTACTTTATTTTATTTCATCTCAATTTGCACAATTCTAAAATGATTTGTATCCGTTCCTAATAGAAGTCATTAATCTGTAATATTTTCAAAATACAGCACCCACTGGTGCGTGTTCACATAGTCACCAACACATTTTTTTTGTCAATTTGTGACCAAAATTAGCCAGAATTCAGAATTCTCAGAATTCTCACTAAAATATAGTCTGAGTGGGTGAATGAGTAAGCAATGGCTTGACACAATTGTTTTAATGTAGTAATAATCCCTCTGCTCATTTTGGCACAAATGTCAAACCATGAAAGTGCACTGAACCAGTGTAGGCCTCCAGAAATCTGCTTGCACCTGAAAACATTGATCTGCTCCAACATCAACTCTAAGCCCATATTTTACTCTGAAAAGACTCATTTTTCAATGGTAGTTTTGAACAATATGCCAGACTTAGACAGTTGGCCCTGATTGTTTTTTTTTCTTTAACATCTTAGAAGAAGCCCTTTCCTGTTGTGTTATTATGATTTCAATTGGTAAATAAAAGGATGATATAAGGGTTAATTGTCTGCTGCTGAAAAACAAAGTGAGAACTATGAGGCCTGAGTGAAGAAAATTAGTCCTGTATTAAAAGGGAAAAAAGGCCTGAAGCCAAGCTGTGAGGACCCCGAGGATGAAGAGAAGGAGGGAAGGGAATGAGGGAGGTTGAAGGGAGAGTGGGAGAGACTACATGGCGCGTGGCGATAATGTCGGTGTGTGTTACAGTGATAAATGTCCCCTTTCCTGCTCTCCCAGTCTGGGGCAGACCTGGCCTGTGCTGCGCTGTTTGAAGTCCCCCCTGACCAGCCCCCGAGAGAGATGGACTTTATCTCTCACAGATAACTAGAGCAGAGGAAAAATAAATAAATACAACTTGAGGAACTGCTCATTGTGTGTGCATGTGTGTGTGAGAGAGAGTGGCAGCCTGGAACTCTTTGAACAGAGAGGATCTCACAGGAAGGGCAGAAAGGTCACTTCCTTTCAGACTTGGTGCCTGGGGAGAAGAAGTGTGATGGCAGTGTGTTTGTGTGTGGGAGGGGGCTGTTAGGGAGGTGCGAGGGGGTGTAGAGGAGAAAGCACAACAACTATTCTTTACACAGGAAAAACAGAGAAGGATTACAGAGGGGGAAAACACCTTTTTTTCCCAAGCAATGGTTCAAATTAATTTGATTTCAGCTATAAGTTTTTAAGTTAATTGAAAATGCTTTAATATTTGTACTATAGTATTTGCTGGAAATCTGGGGCCAGTTTCACAAAATCAGTTTCAGAGCACTGCTTACACGCAGATCTAGCCCCTGATTGGAACCACAGCTACAGTTCATGAATAAGACCTGACGCTGTCTAATCCTGCACACTCCTTCCACCACCATAATCTCCTCCTGCATTTTACCTGCAATTTCATTCTACAGTTTTTTGGTTAAGAAGACATGTGTTTGTTGTATTGAAAC
Source organism: Oplegnathus fasciatus (assembly GCA_003416845.1). Classification (NCBI taxonomy): domain Eukaryota; kingdom Metazoa; phylum Chordata; class Actinopteri; order Centrarchiformes; family Oplegnathidae; genus Oplegnathus; species Oplegnathus fasciatus. The sequence continues at coordinate 23,938 of NTHP01001103.1, read as the reverse complement.
TACAGTATAATCAAGAAACATTCATCTCTTAGGCTTTGTCATAGGCGAGGGGTGTTGTGGTCACAGACTCTGTGTCATGCTTACATAGCTCAGTTCTTTGAAGTGAATTGCCAATTTCTCATTTGTTGCAATAAATGATCAGAAAGTCCTGACTGAACTGTTCCCTCCCGTCTTGCTCTTTTTTTGCTCTCTCTTTCCAGCCCTCCTGCCCCTCCTTCTCTGCTTGTCTGTCCATTTTATTTCTTCCACTCCCCCTTCTGTCTCTCATTCCCTCCTGAGATATGGCTATGGTTCTTTAAAACACACATTGTGTGTGTGTGTGTGTGTGTGTGTGTGTATGTGTGCCTGTGTTCTGTTTACATTAGCTGTGGCTGAGTGGCCAAAGCTAGCGCAGTAACAGGCTGTCAATGTGATTTATGAGCACATCACACACTGTCTGAGCCTGCCAGTCACACAGACGCACACACACACATACACACACACATATAGAAGGACACTCACAGACAGACACGCACCCACACACACATACTGTAGATGGACACTCGCGGACGGATACACACACGCACACATCTCTTGTGATGGTCAGAGTCACTTCATTAAGCTGACTCCTGACCAGTCCCAAATGCACCGGCGACACACACAAACACTGACTCAACATACACATACATACTCTTTCTTTCAATGCATCACTTCCACGCAGACAAGAAAGTGAAGAGGAATTGCAGAAAAGTAGGAAAAGGGCAAAAAGTCGCAGCCACTCAAGCACAAACACTCCAAAAGGCAAAGGATGGATTTTCTGTTTTATTCTCCCTCTTTCCCCCACTGTCTTCTCATTCTCTTCCTGTTCTATTGTTTTCTGGGTGTGTTAAAGGCCTGATGGAATCTGAAATTGATTAAAATTCTCTTTCACACCTGGTACCTAAAACTACTCTGACCAGTAGCAGTTTATAGGTTAAGAGGCAATATACTTGGCTGATTGCTGGTTATCTCGCATTGTAGGACAGGCTTACAAACAGTACAAGCCTTACATAAATGAAACACACCCATGCATCAATATCTGACAGCACCTGCTTGACCAGGGGAGATATTAGAGTCGACTAAAAAGGTGTTTTTGGTTTTGATTGATGGCTCGCAGCAACTGAAAAACACTGACTGCTGGAAATGGCCTTAGTCATATCAGCTGTATTCAGCTCTGTAGGGAGGCATATTCCCCCAAGTGTATGTGTTTGTGCAGTGAACCATCACACATCAAGGCTCTCCCGCTCTGCATGTACGTGTAGCTGTGTGACCAGCGTTTGCACTTGTCTAGTTGTTACAGGACAACAAACCTGAAAACTGGGACAGCAGCAGAGAGAAGGGAGAAAGGGAAAGCGATTCAGACACCCTCTCAACATGCAAGTCAACCACAACTGGTTTGCTTTGGTCACGGTCGAGTTGGTTGACCGCTGTCGGCGAGGAGTTTGTGGGGAGGGGGTCTGCCCACTGGGAGAGGGGGATGAGGGAGAGGAGGATGAGAAATCTAGGATGTGTCTCCTCATGCGTTTATCAGAAAAGTCTCATGAGGCCCTTTTCCTTAAGTCTGTCTCCTGCATGGTCCTCTGTGTGTTCGGTAATTCTGGTGAATGAGCATCCATGTAACGAAAATGTCTCTGTTATAGACATACAGTACACACGCGCACAAACAGGCATACACACGGACACCCTCTCGTACACACAGGTTATGACAGTAATCTTGTCTGATCGATTGAGATCCTCTTTGTTGTGCCACAATGTGATCCTAGTTGATCCTCTGTTATCCTACTGTACCACAGCTGTGGTTAAACCTGGTACAGTGTGTGTGTTCATGCATACTTGTGTGTGTGTGTGTGTGTGTGTGTGTGTGAGAGAGAGAGAGAAGTGAGAGCAAGGGAGGCTCCTAGTGCTGGCGAGGTTAATTGACAATTAAAAGAGTGGCAGACCCCTCCTACAGAGAGATTTCACCTCGGGCTTAGAGCTGAAGGCATGCAAATGAATACTTTGGCAGGGTAGCGTATGGCTTAGCACAGCACTCACTGCCTCGACATGGCAGGCTGGTAGAAAAAAAAAAGAAAATCCATATTCACTAATCCGTGTTTGGAGACAAGCTTGTACACACAGCAATAAACTAGAAACAAGGAGGATGAGAGCAGAGAAAGAGTGAAGGGAAAAGAGAGCTAACGTATGTATCCTACATCCTATACATTGGATCCTCCATGTGATTCTTTCCTTCTGCTGGCTCCCATGTCAACCGCTTTTACTGCGTTTAAGGGTACTTGTGTACTTCAGAGTGTACTTGAGCTGAGTGAGTGTGTACTTGGTGAAGTTCACCTCTTTTGCCGCTTGCTTCCCAGCTTGCTGCTGCTGCTGCTGCTGCTGCTGCTGCTGCTGCTGCTGCTGCTGAGTCAGAAGCTGGAGATGCAACTGCTCCTGCTGCTTCTTGTAGTATTCCTGTAACTAGAGACAGACACAGAGAGGGGGGGAGGCAGGGTGAGGAGGAGGGGGAGAGGGAGGTGGGGGCGAAGAAATATGAGGCGAGTGAGTCACAACACACTTTGTATCAACCTCAACAACACCACAGTCTTCCAAGAGTGAAATGCCTGGCTATAGTCAGACACCATAACATGAATGGGAGTCTCAAGGAATGCAGTTGCTCTCTATTGCTCCGCTCTCAGTGAAGGCCGCAGTTTATTGTTGGGGCGGTGTGTGGTTTATTGACAAACCACACACAACAAGCAAACGCAGAGAAAGACCGCTGAAGAATATTATGGAGCTATCGTGGTGTGTCAAGTTGTGTTGCAAGGTGATTGTGTGTGTCAAAGCTACAATATAACGCTGAAACTGCTTAAATTATTCATATAGATATATATATCTAATTGTGGCACAATGCAGTCAGGCAGAAGGACGACCGACCAGATATACACCTGCACACAAGCACTGCATCATGCCATTGAAAAGGAGAAGCTGACGTGTGATTGGAAAAAATAGAAAAAATAAACCTGCGGATCTGAAGATGAGTCCTGCTAGCACATGCTCTTCACACACACACACACACACACACACACACACAGCTGGCATGACTGAACAGGACCATTCTAAGCCTACAGAAAAAAAATGTACATGATATTCCTCTATGAAATACTTTAAGCCAGCTCTTAGTGTATTTACTGTACTGCTGTCATAGCACCTGTTGGGACTGTGTGTGTGTGTGTGTGTGTGTGTGTGCTGAGTCAGTAATTCTTAAATGGGCTGTTTCTATACCATGTGCAGATAAAAGAAGTGGCCCCAGGTTATGTACAGTCTATTGAAGGTTGTCCATCAATAGCCATAGTAACGGCCTGGTGGACTTACAGGAAAGTGGCTGAAGTTTTCTACCCTCCTACGTGTTCTTCACCTTTACTAGCATTTCCTTTCCTGCTGTAATTATGCAGATATCCTCTGGAATTAACTAGGCTGCAATGCTAAATGCAATCATTTTAAACTACCGGATTTAGCATCACAGTCTAATTTATGGAAACACACACACACAGTAATTCATGATTCACATATACTCATACAAACAGACACACAGAGTTTCCTCTGACTGGCCACAGCTTGTCTGTTTGTTTGAGTTACTAATCACTAATTTACTCAGGAAGCTCCATTAAGATTATAATCTTGCTGAGAGGAGAGCAAGACGGACAGGAAAACTCACACTGACCACAGTGTGTGTTTGTGTGTTTGTGTGTGTGTGTGTGTGTGTGTGTGTGTGTGTGTGCGTGTGTGTGTGGGGGGGTTATCCTCTTGAGAACAGCTTGTACATGTGTCCGTCTGCAGTTTGTCTTTGTTTCATGGTGCGTCAAATGTTCAAAGAGGCTTTTCAGCAGAGAATGACTTCACAGAGCAGCAGTTGTTTCAGTCTCTCATCCGTCTGACCCTACAGTGAGCAGACTACACACCACTGCCCATCTTCACCACACGCCTTGTGTAATGTAATGGTCCTGCTCTTTCTGAGCAAAACTGTTTTACATTTCCAGTTTCAATCTTATCCCCGTCATAACTTAATTTTTGCATAATTTACTGGGCTTTTGTATGACGTTCCTTCTTGTCCTTAATTTATTTTAAATGCAGGACTCATTCCTTCTTGCTGCTCTTTTCCATCTGTCTTTCCTCTCTTTTATCGCTCCTTAGGCGGAGTTAATCTCTCTTTTCCGCGTCACTAGCCCTGATCGCCTCCTCATCACACAGACAAATGCATATGCAAGCACACACACACACACACACACACACACACACACACACACACACACACACGGCTGGAGAGTGGTGAGTTGAGGGAATAATTAAGTGATAATTAAGGTCTTTTTAATGATTTGATTCAGTGGCTCCGTGCATTAAGAGTATGTGTAAGTGAGGCACTCACCTCTCCAGCCTATTACCATGACCTTGACTTTAGTGAACACACCAAGAAAAAAAGGCAGAGCAGCCGTAGCATAAGTAAAGGTTAGAGGAAACTTAAAGGTTAGAACACACACACACACAAACACACATGCAAATCCACAAATGAGTGCCCGCACAAACACACAACTGGCTGTAAACCTTACTTACACACTCTTACACAATGCTGTATTGCCATGGGGATATGAAATTTAATGCTTCAATGAGTGATATGTTGGTTGATTGTTCTCTGTGTGTGTGTGTGTGTGTGTGTGTAAAAGTGCCTGATTTGCAGATATACACTAAGAGCAAGTCCATACTGTGGTTAATTAAGTGGGAGAGCAATGTTAAACTCAGTGGTTTTAATAGTGGGAGTGTAATGTGTAGTGTGTGTGTGTGTGAGTGAGTGTGCATTATCACCCCCCCCCTCTCCTTTTACTCATCAGAGAAAAAAAGAGCTGGTGAAGAGGTTCTTAGCCGTCTGCATGTCTGTTTCCAGAAAGCCAGCACATTTCACATTTCCATTATGATACATGTTGTCAGATCTTCCCACTGCAATTTATACTCGCCTAAAGCTACCGCTCCTTATTAAATCTACAGTCTGCTCTGGCCTTGCTTGCGTGTGTATGTATGTGTTTTCTAGACACCCCCTATGCAGCAATTACTCTATCTCCACTCTGTTAATAGTCCTCTTCACTGCCTTTACAGGTTGCGTGTGTGTTTCGTGGGTGTAGGTAGGAGGTCACAGGTTGGTGTGGCTGAGCATTTGACAAATCTGTTGCAGATGAAGATTGTTTATTGGTTTGTGTCGACATGGCAACCCCTCTATCACCTGCCAGGCATCAACACTGAATCACTATGATTCACTGGCTGATGCTAAAAAGCGTGTGTGTATTTGTGCATGCGTATAGGTGTGTACGTGTGTGCCTGCAGGCGGGAGCATGCACATTCCCCTAGCAACAATGCTAAAGAGGAGGTATTCGAAATGACAATGTGTGTATAAGTGGATATGTGGATGTGTGCGTTTATCTTCAAAGATCTCCGAGCATTGAATAAGATACAATCACGCCCAGTGTGTGTCAGCGCCTACTAAAACAGACACATCCAAACATGCCGGCCTGGGACTGGGTCCAACCAGAGTGTGCATGTATGTGTGTGTGTGAATGTGTTTTACCTGCTGTAGCATTAGAGCCTGCTGTTGCTGCAGCAGGGCCTGGAGCTGAGGGGGAGACAGGATCTGTTGCATCTGCTGAGGAGTGATCATCTGTGGACTCATCATGGCCATGGACACAGGAACCTAAAGACAGCACAGGGACACACACACACACACACACCGAAATTTTAGATTATTCACACTTCGGTACTAGCTTACTAAAGCAGGACTCAGTCAATGGGTTAAGCTTTGTGTGAAAAGGCCCAGCCAGCACAGCGAGCGTTAAGCATGACTGTGCCTGCAACTGAATGCTCATCTCAAAACAAACAATCTGAATGGAGGTTGTACAATATGCTGGTATGGACAGGTAAAGTTGGAGAGGTGTGTTGTCTCTTATTCTCTGTTGTCAGTCACTGCTAATAAAAGCTGGCAATATTAGACAAAGATAAATAGACAGATGCACCACAGCACACACACATTGTTGACACTTTCCTACACAAGACTGGCATTGTAAAAGAAAAAAAAACTGGCAATTTCTGTGACAACAGGCAGATAAAAGGATAGATATGCAATCTCCTTATAAGATTTAAAATCTTATCTGCTTCCATAAACACATGATTAGGACTGCCTCCGATTCTCTTTCCACACAGTCAAGCCTGGCTAAGAAGAAAGGAACAACAAAGTGGCTATCTGATGAGATGTCTATCTCATCAGATAGAGCTGCAGGCAGGCAAAGACAGAGAGAGAGAGAGAGGGGGGGGGAGAGAGAGAGAGAGAGAGAGAGAGAGAGAGAGAGAAACATGGTGATTCTTGCAGATTTGTTGTGCAAGCACTCTTAATGCACATGCATTGTACACAGAGACGGGCAGAGATGCTAATCTGATTACAAACACTGCGAAACTGAAGACAAACTAACCACAGAAATCAGAAACTGAGACACTCATGTCACATAAATGCAGACTGAATATGTGAAAAACCACACAGACAATACTGCTGACGATGTGCTTTTGTATTTGTTAACCGAATTAAGGTTTGAGAAAACAATGAGGAGGATAAAGAGACAGAGCAGTTCAGACACAGAGATATTTAGGGAGTGAGAGCGAGTCAGAGACCAATCTCACTCCCTTCTTTCACTGTCTGCACATCAATAAACTATACTGCCTTCTCAATACAAATAATCTTGTCTGTTAAGAAGTGATGGCTGATTTACAGAGAAATACAAGGGTGAGTTATCACCTTTGAAATTGGCCATTTATCTATATTCACTCCGTTGTGAAATATCAGTCTCTCTCATTGTCAAACTGTGCGTATGTGTGTGGGCTTGTGTGTGTGTGTGGGCATGCACAAGTGTCAGTGTGTGCGGAGCTCTCTTCAGAGCAGTCTATCTGCTCACCACCTGAGGGGATGGCAGGTAGGGAGGGTGATATGAGAGTGAATTGTGTGGTAGAGAGCAGGAGAGGGGACGAGCTGTCACTGTTAAATTAAATCTGTAAAGAGCTGATTTGACTTTGTAAACAAGATTGGCCATAAATACTAACACCCACTTTCCCACCTGGCCCCTGTCTCCCCCTCCCTGCCTCCCTCCTTCCATCCATCTCTGTCTCTTTTTCTCTCAGCGTGTCTGTCAGAGGCCGCACACTCTGCCTTTATCAAACCAGGCTTCCCTAACTAAACACGCTCCCAGCCACATGTAACGGCGAGAGGATGAAGTTGGAGAGATCTGGGCTAGGAAAGTAGAAGAGGGGTGTGTTAGAGTATGTAGATGAATGAGCTGTAGCGCAAGAGTGTGTGTGTTTGAGCTGAGGGAGAGGAGGAAGAAAAGAGTCAGAGTGGGGTGAGGTAGGGGAAGGGTGGTGTCGTGGCAGTTGGTAAAGGAACAGGCAGAGGGGATGGGGTGGTGGGGTGTAGTGAGTAAGGTGGGGGTGGTGATGGGTGCTGCTTGGCGTCATGCCAGCTTGCCCCCGCCGCAGGGCCTTGTCAGTCTAAGCTGCCAAATGAAAAGCTGTAATTAATTGCTCTTGTGCATCCCATTCTTCCTCCCTGACAACTCATACATTCTATTTTATACACACCGCCATTGACATTTTCAAGTCACAGGCGTAATAATTACTGGAGTTATAGCACCTTTCTGTGTTTTGGCTGACGATCTGACGCCAGAACCAAACGCGCGTCCATGTGTGCAAGTGCTGATATACCCTATTGTATGTGTGGGTGCATGTGGGTGTGCATGCGTGTGTGTAAAGGTGCACGCATGCATGTGTTTAAGGCTGAACGTGTGTGTGGCAGGCTGAATGCTGAGTAGTTAAGGTTTGACGCCATTAATTGCCCCTATAATCTAATATCACAAAGCGTGGTGATTATGGGGCATGCGTTGCCACCGCCATACGACACCGCCAGCCTGAGAGCGCCGCCACAAAACAAAAGCCTCGCCATTAGCGATTTGACGGGCCAGGACAAAAGCGCCTCACAATGCGGAATTATATTTTCATTCGGCTTTGTCTCTCCCGGTGAATGATTTCTCCCCTTTCATTGGACTGTGAATAGCGAGAGTCTGAAAAGCCGGGCGATTTGAAGTCAGCCATTTATTAAATGCATTTAATTTTTTTCCCGCTGTCGTCCCATTTTTTTTCATGTTGCATGTTAATTTAAAAGAGAGAGATGCGTGGTAGATTAGTGGGAGAGANGAGCAGAGAGAGGGGAGAATGAAGGATACCATCCACATAGTGGAAGAAAGGAAAGAAGGAGGGAAGGAGATAGGGCGAAAGAAAGGAGATAATGGCTGAAAAATAGAGAGATGTGTGTGAAGAGTCATACAGACAGACCCTACCCAGCAGGTTTCTGGAAGGGAAAAGTGTGGCCTAGAGCTTGAGGCAATGGTTGCGACAGCAAAGACACGCACAAATGCTGGAGAACAACCACACAATCCTGTACAGTAGGTGAAAGTTGAACCACTAATAATAGCAAGATTTTAAAACCTAGGATGTCACTCCTATCATTAACATGCAAGATTCAGTCATACGTGCACACACAGGCAGACACATACACACTGCTGAGGGGTCGTCAGCTGACAGAGGTCAACCCCTGTCTTGGAAAGAGGGAGCTGGGGGAGGGAGGGAAGGAGGGAGGAGAGGAGAAGCGAGAGACAGCCTTGTCGTTTACAGAGAGTGGAGGAGTAATTAGAGGGGTTGTTTGAAGAGGGAGTTTAACTGATTAACAAAGGAAGAGAGGGAGCGAGGGAGCGCCCTAAAGATGGGAAGGAGAAGGAGGAGAGAGGCATGGAGTCCCAGAGGAGCGACGAGAGAGAAAGAAGGGGGATGCAACTTGCATTTCAATGAGGCTCCATCCCTCTCTCCTCTCCTCCCTTGATGACTTTTCATTCTAACGAGGAGGAAAGCCCCACTTTCCATTTCAGATGAAACCCTCAGGAAGAGAGGAAGGAGGGCTATCTGATATTAAACCAGCATGCAGCCGGGGGAATAGGCCCACTGCAGCTCAGCACCATGTTTATATAGAGACAGACTGGTTAAATGACTGCATCACCTCTAATTTAGGGAGTGAACTTTGGATTTCACACCTTCAACCTTCTGTCTAATTGAGGTCTCTGACTACAAAAAATCCACCCAAAACACAGCAACCTTAACCGTCATTTCATTTGTGCAAAGTATCACATTTAAAATAAACAAAGATAATCTCCAGAATGTTTTGTCCCCTCCTTTTTTAGGGGTAACCTTCTGACACAAATTCAGACAAACACACATTTCTATAAGAGCAACAGCCAGTGTACCGTCAACACTCCCCTGAGCTTCACAAGCAGATAAATTTACTGCTACAGTTATTCACCTCATGCTGGCTCAAACATGTGCGGCCAGTACGTGGTGTGCAACTGTGTGTGCGTGTGTGTGTGTGTGAGGTGGCAGTGAGTGGTGAGAAGAAAGGAGGCTATAATCAGAATCTAAACAGGCTCTCAGTCTAAATGATGCGGGCCCTGCCTCTGGGTCTATGGGGACACACAGGAGAGAGGGATAATTGAAAAAATGACAGAGGAGAAAGCAGGAGGAAGAGAGAGAGGCTGACACAGACCTCCTCCCCTCCTCCTCCTTGTCCTCCTCCTTCTTCTCCCCCTCTCCTGGTAGGAGCAAACCCCAGCGCTGTTTATCCTTGTCACTGAGCATTACCACCTCATTCTGGAAGGGATGCCTACCTCTCTGTCTCTCCTCCTGTCACACACACACACACACACACACACACACACACACACACGGCAACTGCATGACCCTCTTCTGCAACTGTACAGTAGTTGCCAGCAGACTGGGGGGTAAATGAGAGCCTCCCATTTAAAATACAGTCAGCACCGTGCTGTTTCTTGGTGTTGGAAGGCTTTAATGGTGTGTGGCGAACTCCCTCCCGTCTTTTTGGTTCAGGATTTGTTTATTCACCAGCTATCACCACTATCGCTCCTTCCCTCTTTCAGTCCCCCCAGGTAAACAGCCTGTCTGTGCTCATCATGCCAAGAAATGAGAGGAGAGCATGGGGTAGAGTGGGGTTGGAAGGAGAGAGCAAGGGGGCTAGACAGGGAGAAGCAGAGGAGTGAAGGAGAAAAGCATTTGAGTGAAAAAGAGAAATAGAAGGAGCGCCTACTGTGCTGAGAGCGTTGTTTGGAGCTCAGAGCCAGGCCTCCACTGGAAGTAAAAGGGCCCCATTGTGTGCGGTGAGTACCCCTCCTCCAGCTAATCTGCAGCGGGGCCAGGGGCCACATTACTCTGGGGGGAACTGATGAGCGAAGCCAGGTGGGGTTGGGGATGATACAGGCATCTTACCGCCTCAAACTTTTTGCTGAGTAATGTTTCTGTCTGAGTCTATGAACAATGTATGTGTGTGAGCTGGTGCCAAAAAAGGAGGTTTGAGTTTTATTGAATCTTCGTGTGTATGTTTCTATCTATTACTAATTGCCTTCACATCACAGGCATTTTCGTGCAAGCCACAAGTGTATGCCAACATGGCTAACAGACTGCTGCATTTTTATTAGCTATTTGGTGAATCGCACATGATTCTGCATAAAACCTTCATGTAGCTGATAGCATATTGTTGCTGTTCAGTAAAAAACATGTATTGCCAAATTTGGAATTTTCAGATAAACTGAAGGATTAAGTGTTTCTTTGTGAGGTCTTCAAATTCTTAAGCTGAATAAACCATTTACAAAAAACGTTGGATTGATTGAAAAAACAGAGGTTGTTTTTGGCAAGTAAGAAACACATTTATTCTTTTCCTTTTTTGTGCAATGCCATTTGCTTGTTAGAGTGTTTCACAAACTAGTTAAATATTTATTAATATATTTATTCTTGCACTAAATATTCTCTTTTAAAGTAACTAATACATAGTATATTACATATGGGTACAAGTGGGTTTAATCCTATAGATATATTGTTGCTGCAGGAAGTCATTTTAATTGTGAACTGAGTGAGATGCTACTGCAGTTTACTACAATGTTCACCAAGTTGCTCACAGCAAGCTAGCATATAGTGATAAGGTAGTTTTCACATATTTTTATCAAATATGACACATCTGGCTTTATTTAACACAACATGGCAAGTTTCTAAGAACAAACTGAATTGTAGATAAGGTGAGCACAAAGGGGCTTAGATTAAGGTTTGAGGATGGATGACTGGTTGTGTGGATGCATGCATGTAAGGATGGATGAATAGATGAAATGATAGAGGTGTGAGGACAGTAGAGGGACCTGAGCCCACAGAGGAACTGCTGAGAACAGGGAGTTGGGATCTCAACTGGCCTATCACTGAGCCGGGCCTTGTTCTATGCTCACACACATACACTATGTATGTGGACGCGTACAACACTCAGCTCTCCCTGACAGGGGCCAGACAAATGAAAAAAAAGAAGAAAACTTCAGAGAGGACAGTGAAAGACCAGTAAGTTCAAGTGGAAAATCCTCCTCCTCTCCTCCCTCTCTCCCTCCCTTCTTCTCCCCTCGTCCGCCCCCTCCCTCCATCTAACGCCCCAGTGCTTCAGAATAAAAATGACAACACATTTCCAGAAACGCACACACACAGACACACACACACTCGGGGCATTTCATTGGGAAGTGTGAGAGGCCGTTATCGACCATATTTCATTACTGATTTCACTCATGTTTCAAATCACAAAATAAGAGTTTCACACTTCAGTGGCCAGACCCAAACCTCTCCTCTCCATCCTTCCCCTCTGTCTGTCCACCCTTCTGCCCAGAGCCAAAACCATTCCACTGGCTGCTCAACCTCCTCCCATACACCCTTCACAAACTGTCAGGACCCCATACTACCCCCCAACACATACACACACACACACACACACACACACACACACACACACACACACACAC